>REGL01001374.1:58544-77319 GCA_004194395.1 Aurelia aurita complex sp. Pacific
AATAGAATTTGTAACGAGTCAAAGAACTTGAAAAAGCAGACCGGCACAAGATAGGGTAGGAATTCGGGAGCAGTTTCTTCCTCTTCTACCCTGGGTACCAGACTCTATGAAATAGCATCTGTAACATCATTTTAACATTATTAACATCATGGCAGTACAGTGGCATGGCCACGGGGGTATGGGTTTGGGGTCATTGCCCCACGACTTTTTTCAAAAGATGGTTCTCGAGATTCCTTTAAAACCAAGGAGAAAATGGCTTGGCATAGGTAAGGTAAGAATTTTCTGATAAATGTCAAAGCTTCCATTTTAGCACTGGCAAAAATGGAATCAGGGGATGCATTCTATGCCAAAGTAAAGGATGCATCTTCAAAAATTCTCCTCGTGCTCCGATGTATAGGATAAATGTCACAAAATTACAAAGGTTTTCTTGCCACTAATGGCAAGCATGATGTTGGGAGACGCTTTCTAAGCCAAAGTAAAAGATGTTTCTACAAAAATTTTCCGCGTGCTCTACTTATATTGGACAACTGTTACAAAACTATCAAAGTTGGTACGCATGATAGTGGGAGATGCATTCTCAGCCAAAGTAAAGTGCGTGTCCCAACAAATTTCCTGAGGGCTTCGCCGCCAGACCCTCTTATTTCAATACCCCCACTTAATTTACCTTGGCCAAGCCACTGTGGTAGCATCTATAAAATCATATTTTAGAGAGTCTGGTACCCAGGGTACTCCTTGGACTTGCTACAAGTCTCTCTCTCTCTTTTAGTCCGAATTGTCCGGAAAATGCGAAACGGAAAATGCAAAACCTGAAAAAAGTACAGAAAAAGAAAATAAAAGAAAGGGTATTCATCCTTGGTACATCCTTTTCTTTTTTCTTTCTTTATTTTCCGTTTCGCGTCATTTTCCGTTTCGCATTTTCCGGACAATTCGGACTAAAAAAGAGTGAGAGAGACTTATTCGGACTAAAAAAGAGAGAGAGACTCGTAGCAAGTCCAGGTACTCCTCTTCAAATCACACCGGCAATATTAGCAATTATAATAACTGGTTTGTCAGCGATTATGGTACCTGAAATTGAGAAGCTCTATTTTGACGCGGGAAAGGGTATGTTCTGAAGAAAATTTTCCGCAATTAGGGTATGTATTTCGCTAAAACAGGTCAGCGTTTAGGGCGCATATGTTAAACCTTTGTACGAGCATGATACTATAGGAAACTATAGAAGTGCCCCCCCCCGGGAGCGTCCCTGTCTTTGAAGACGTCCGCACCTTGTTGCTAAAACAGCCTATTAAAGTAGATGAATACGTCCAGTCCCTCACAACCCCAAAGCGTCCCGAAAGATGGCACCACACATGCCCAACTCGGTTCAGAAACAGACCAAATCAAGACCCATAAAGCACCACCTCCAAGAACACCGCGAGGCCAGAGGGACCAAAAACGCACTCACCCACCTCAGCGCATGAAGAGTTGTTTAACTTCCTTTGTGAAGCAATTTTTGAGAGCGAGTCTCTGTGCTGTTGTGGAATCTCATTCCATGCCGATCCACCTGTAAATTGGAAACTCCTTTTGGTAAATTCCAAAGTCTAGGCAGATGCAGATTTTGGCTATTCCTTGTTGAATAGCTTGAAATCTGGGACCTCCGAGTAAATCAATTTTGCAAATTGTCTGGACAGTTTCCATGAACGATTTTATGTGTCATAACTAACCTGTCATATCTTATCAATCATTTGACAGAAAACCATTCACAGACCCATCCATCCTTGTACTTTGCATTTTCAATCAGAGTTTTTACTCTTGATTGTAGTTTCTGGAGAATGCATAGCTTGGTATCTGAGATGCATCCTCATATTATGTTACCATACCTCTATAATATATTAGTATAATAATTCAGTTGTATCGAAATAACTTTCTTTGGGAGTTCCACAGGGATCTGTTCTTGCACCAGAATACATCTTACACTTTGGAACACATTACTCGTTGAGCTCCGAAATACTCCATCAAAACTATCCTTCAAAATTACACTGAAAATTTACTTATTGAGCAAAGTCAACCGATGATTCCATTTTGATTCTGGCAGAAGTTCTATTAATCTATATGAAAAGAAAATGCAGAATTATGTAAATTCATTTAAATTTACCTGGTAATACTTGAGGATAGAGGGGAGGGTTCTCTCCTCAATTAGTTTACCTATTGAGAGAGCTCCTCCTAAGTAATTATCCTCCTAAGTAAGTATCTGCATACAATTTATTTAGCTCCTCTTTGTATTTGTATATTGTATTAATTTTCTGTATCATTGTATTAATATTATTATACATTGTAGTAATATTATCTGTTATTCATGTAGTTCAGTTCTCTATTCGTATAGTTAGGATTATAAATTGTATGTAGTGAATTTAAATTATATGAAACTGAAACTGAAACTGAAACTGAAGTTAGTTATGCAAAATGGACAGTTCTAAATTTTCCTTAGGATGACCTCTGTTATGGACATCAACATTACCAGAGCTTGTCTAATTATTTCTTACTGTCGTTGTATTTGACCAATTACTGCCATGCAGCAGATTAAATCATCCATTTCGTATACTGATGAATCCACATACCTGAGTTTCGCGTATCAACTTCACTGATCATTTTCTTAAGCTCAAGATGAGTTTTAGCTTGCCCAAGTTTTTCCATCATCTGTTTGAGTTCCATAATATCTAGAATAAAGCAATGTCCAGTTATACCGGGCGAGTAAAAAATAATCCCCGTTTGAAAGGCTCCCGGGGGGGGGGGGGTACTTGACTAGGGAAGTGACGGGGGTGTGCGGAAAACCTCTCCACACCCTGCACCCTGTCGCATAAAAATAGGCCAAAAGTATACCCTGTCGCATAAAAATTTTGCCTCTCAAATACTGTGTAGAACGCAATTTTTGCTTGTGATACCCTGTCGCATAAAATTTTTGCCTCTCAAATACGTTGTAGAACGCAATTTTTGCTTGTGATACCCTGTCGCATAATTTTTTTACCTATTATAATACCCTGTCGCATAATTTTCGCTAGAAAATGACACCCTGTCGCATAATTTTTACCGCAAAAGGACACCCTGTTGAGCTGCACATCCCGTCAGGTCAAGTATGGGAGTGCCCCCTCCCCCCAGGGAAAGGCTTCTGCTCCCTGAATATCAAAGCAATAATATGGAAAGTTGCCTTGTTTTACTGCCAATATTTCAATTAGGCTCAGTAATTTACCGGCTTTAATCGGCTATTCCTTCCCGTGCATAAAAGAGATTTTCTACAGAAAGCCATTTCCAAACACCTGCAAAAAATGACTGAGACAATGAGCAAAATTCCCTTGATTTTCCTTCCTAAAAAAGGCGATTCATTAATTCTGTTCTCTTGGGCGAGTGGAATCCCCCTGAATAGGTTACTCGTACCAGGGGAAGACTGGTTCATCCTCCCAAGAGAATAGCACTTGCAAATGCATGCAGGAGTCATTGCTGTTAGGCCCGTGTAAGGCAGAAATGTTAGGGAAATTTGTTCATTATTTTGGGCAGGTATTGAAGGCTTTTTGAAGACGCTTTCTCGAGAAAACCCTTTATAATGTCAGAACGGAGCACAGGTGGCGGAGAATGGTTCAGTATTTTTAAAATGGAATTGTTCAGTTTTAAAATTAGTAAAAACAAGCCTTTCTTGTCAGTTAAATGTGTCTGATTTCTCTGTGAATCTGATCCTTAGAGCCTTAGGTCTCAGAAATACTCAGCGTGAAAAGAAAAAGAGAAAGGTCTGTAGGTTCACAAATGGCCTCGCGGCTGGGCACATCTTCTTCGCCTTTTCCCGCTGCTCTTCGGCCACTGGCTGGCTACCAAAGCAACCAATCCTCAGCAACCCCTTTATCTTCTCATGACCCTCTCATTTCCATTCGCACCACGCAAAGAGTAGTGAGCGAGGAATTGTGAACGCGGGTGTGCTCTATTTGCAATCTCGTAAGGATCGAGGAAGATCAACGGAGCACGCCTTGCCCACAGCAGAGTTGCGGGCTTATTATATTCAACGAAACGAAACGAAACGAAACGAAACGAAACGAAACGAAACCGAACGAAACGAAACGAAACCGAACGAAACCGAACGAAACCGAACCTCAGTTCTCATTTCCATTTCCATTCCATGCACCCAACCGTTTCGTTCTCTTGGGAATGAAACAAAAGCTAAATCGTTGGCTTTTTATTATTATTAATTGTTTACTTCCATCACAACGATAAGAAATAATAAATTTGCGAATTAAATGGCTAAAATCGGTAAAATTGTCATGGTTTCGTTCGGTTTCGTTTCGTTTCGTTTCGTTGAATATAATAAGCCAAGTTGCGCATATCAAATCTGATTTGCGCAGGCGCAGGCATGCCAGACGATGATTTACCCATGCGCAGTAGCGAGAATGCACAAGGCGTGCTCCGTTGATCTTCCTCGATCCTTACGAGATTGCAAATAGAACAGACCCGCGTTCACAATTTCTCGCTCAGCACCTTTTGCGTGGTGCGAGTGGAAATGAGAGGGTCATGAGAAGATAAACGGGTTGCTGAGGATTGGTCAGATGTGCTTTGGTTGCCAGCCAGTGGCCGAAGAGCAGCGGGAAAAGGCGAAGAAGACGTGCCCAGCCGCAAGGCCATTTGTGAACCTAACAACCTTTCTAATTTTCTTTTCACGGTGAGTATTTCTGAGAAAATAGCAACAACTCTAAACAGTCGTCCGCATGTTGGCCTAAGGATCAAATTCACAGAGAAATCAGACACATTTAACTGACAAGAAAGGTTTGTTTTTCCTGATTCTAAAACTGAACAATTCCACTTTAAAAATACTGAACCATTCCCCGCCACCTGTGAACGGAGCGGCAATTCAGTCAGGCAAATTTTAAGGTGGATTTGAACATGTCTACCATGAAATTATTCATTTACCGATATCGTCGCCTTGATGGTGGCCCTTCAAGCTGGGGTTGTCTTCATTGACTCATCCAGTATCTCTAGTTTGATATTATCACTAGACGTTACCAGGTATTCCAAATACTGTATCCAAGTTTAAAAATTTTCTAACTCCAAGAATCTTGTCCCATCACCTCAAGACAATATTTATGGGTAGCCCTTTCCAATGGCTGAATTAAATTTCAGAACTTGCCTCCCAATTTCTGGTAACGTGGTTGCAGAATAGCAATTCAAAAAGTGTAAAATTTCCCTCAGGCCCAACCAGACTTTCCAGTACAGAAGAGCTAACGATTCTAGAATAGTTCGTAAAGTCCTTTTGAGACTCGTGCACCATGCAAATTGAATATGGACTATTTTTTCATTATGGAATATGTTGATTATTCTGGGACAAACTATTTTTGATGGTCCATTATTGTAGGCTATTTGGCTATAGCTATCTTGCTGAAATAATAATAATAACAATTTCAAAACGATCAAATCAAAAATAAAGGCAGATGGTCGTCTCCCAATCAGCTAAAAAAAATACAGTAGAACAGTGCTACATGTAAGCAGCAATATGCCATTACCGATGTCTCCAGAATTGTTTGAGTCGAATTCCATAAACTGAGCTGTAAAGAAGGAGATAAAAACGATTTGGTCAATGATATTAGCCTAACATTAGCAAATTAAATTTCACAACAAGACAATCCACTAGGGGGTCAAAACGTACCAAGTCTTGATGTTGCCGTTGCCAATAATACGTTCTGGCCACATTTCCTTAGCTATACAACCAATTGCAACACGAAAGCTCATGATAAGGTGTGTAACTACAGGGTGGACCAGGAAAAGATAATCCCAGAGGCCAGAAATCTATGAAAAATTATCTGAACACAAGACTTTCCTACAAATCTACAGGGTGTCCCAGAAAAAACGCAACAGATTTGGTCGGAGTTAGCAACAAAAATGTAGGTCTAATCGATCCCGGATAAGTGTCAAGTAATCCTTGATAGTTAACTTGAAGATACACAAGGCATTTTTGTATATTGATGCACTGATAGTGTAAATATTAATCTCGAAAGTCCAAATTTGCCTGAACCTCCAAACCAGACCACTGGGTTTTGGCCCAAAATGCAAACGCGCTATTTTGAGGAATCTCCTGAACTACCGTGAAATAAGAGAATAAAGGAAAGCCTCGTGTTGAGGAAAATATTTGAATAGAAATCAATTTTGTCTTGAAGAGACAATTTTCTTTCTATTTCAAAAGTTTCGAAAAGTTAGAATTGCATATGTATTATAAAAGAGATCAATCCGCGAAGTAGTTTGCTTGGGCGCGAAAAATGAATTAGTTCTTGCAATCTTCATGACTGTCTTGAAATGCATTTGTATAATCTTTCTTGGAATTATTACGAAACAAGCAATCAGATATACAAAAGGGAAAATAATCCATGGATAAGGTCCTTAAAAATGTTCATTCATGCTTGGTTTTTGCAGGTGCACTATAATTGAAGAACTATTTTCCTTTGCGAATTTTTCCTTCGACATTGATATGTTTGTAAATTTTTAGCCTTCAAATTTCTATTAACATTTGTGTCGAAACATGTGTGCCTAATAATGCCCACACTACTACGCTATGCTTGTGACTGAGGATATTCCCCAAGCGTGTTTTCAGTTAGGCCAAAACCAGAAACTTCTGGTTTGGAGATAGACTCACGAAATAGTCCCAGTTATCGCAACAACAACAGCAACAATGTCAACTCCAACAACAACATATTTTTTTTGCTCAAACTGGGACTTATGGACTTTCACTTAAAAAAGTGGGACGAAAATAAACAATGGGGGCACCGATTTTTCTAATCACGTCGAAAAGAGTTTAATTAGAAATAAGGCAGCATTCGGTAGTTGGAAATCTTCATTCAGCTGTGATGAGCTTACAGGAGATAAGCGGCCTTCAAAATGAGGAAATTTTTTTTTAAACTGAAAGGTTTGTTGATTCTTTGATTGAAGAAACATTCATGTGAATACTTGTGGCTTTTGTTTATTGCTGACGTCACTCAAAACATGAATTTTGAAGCGTTTTATTATCTGAGGATTGAGCCAACAAGTTAGGCCCATCCGCCATTGCCTGGAGCATTCGGTTCTTCATACAGTGTTGCTATGGTTTCCATGTCGGACGTGACGTTTAGAGAAACAATGTCGTCCCAATTTTCAATGTTAAAATCCATGAGTCATAGTTATAGTGTCCATCAGTCTATCAATAGCAATGACTACGACCTTGTAATCAGTCTAGTTTGGAGATGGAAGCAAATTTTGACTTTCAAGATTGATATTCCAACTCTCCAGGCACCAATATCAACAAACAAGGTATTTATCTCAAGGTAACTACCGAGGATTATATCAAAAAATGCTATGGATTGATTGGACCTAAATTCTTGTCGCTAGTCTCGATCATATCCGTTGCGTATTTTAGGGACACCCGGTACATGGCACAACGTAAAACTTAAAATGTAGCCACTGATTAAGTTCTCCGCTCTATTCACAGTGCGATACAGTTTCAAGAAAGATGTTTACTACGAGAATTGAACGAAATTCTAAAATTTCTAGACAGCTGAGAGCCTAGAAGACATTTTGATTTCCTGATTATAAAAACTTAAGATTTAAGGGCATGACAAGGACCTCAGGTTCTAGTTTATGTTGCACTTGTAGTTTTAATCAATGGTTGTTTGTGTAAAGTTTATGGCAGACTTCTGAACCAGATAAACAACAATACAATTAGTTTCTTTTTCTAATCATGAATAATTTTCATTTAGTCTCTTTAGTGCTTCCCACGTCCATCTGGCCATTGAAGATTATAAGATGGGTTTGTGTGGTGGAGTTACACATAACCAAAATTGGTCCTTGTCTTATGCAAGATAGGCACTAAATCCTTACTGGCTAACAAAATTGACACGTGACACCCTCTAAACCAACCAAATGGAGCCGAAAACCAACCGGGAAATTTGAAATCTCAGATTTAGGCCCTTTTTGGACGATTTACCACCCTTCGCGAAAATATCATTCGATAGAAGGGAAATGAAGATTTTCAAACACTTTCTTCACAGACCTATTCCCAATGCCCTAATGCATAGTCAATCAACGGCGCTACGAATTATTTCAAAATTTGAAGAAATGCCAAAACTTTGAATTCGACCTCATTGTCACTGTAGTTTGTCATAGTAAACAGCTAATTGATGACTGAAACGCATACTCATAGAGACTAAATATTTTGGTTCGAATGTCTCCTACTGTGTGTTGAAGTATCTTCAGCATTTCGTCAAAAGATGCCAATATTAGAGCACTATCTGGACCTTTTTTCAATTTGAAACTGACACAAATACTTCCGGAGATATTCAAGATTCAATGCTGAGGGTAGAATGAACAACGGGAAAAAGTTGTACTATACGGGCCTAAAAAACCAAACCGTCGTTATAAATAAGAGGCGAATTAAAAGGTACTTACATTTCTATCTTGCAAAAAAAGGGCAACTGATCAAAATCGTGAAGCAGCACAAATGATAAACGTACTTTAACTGATTTTGATAGTAAAATTCACTTTTTGAACCGCATTCTACTGCCAGTTTCTCAACAAAACCGTTCAAATTTCTTCTTCCAACAACATTGTCAACAAGGGCCCCCAACAAAAGGAGCGCGAAAACGTCAATGTTCAGCTACATATATGCCAGCTATCGTCAAATAACATACGATTCCGATGAACTTTGAACAAATAACAAATATATTTACTCTCCACTTTCCAGATGGCAAGAACTGTAACATCGAACATGGTCAGAACGAACGATTTGGTGATGTCCTCCTCGATAACACTTGCCCTCATGCCTTTATCCTATTCTGCTGTCATTTTTGCGAGATTATAAGTGGGCTTCGACAATTACATCAGCCAAAAACCTCGTATAAATTCATGAATGGCGGTCCTTGCTTTCAGCAGCGCAAAAGAAATGGCTGTCGTTTCTCCTCTTACAGTACAGTACAGTGTAGCAGGTACATGAAATAAGTATGAAATGCTGATGTACGTAAGAAAGAATATAATAGCAACAAACGGGAGAAATGTACATTTTGTTTTTAATGTGAAAAATAGATTGACCATTTCAACAAAATAACATTTGAAATACTATTTTTATGTTTGATGCTCTAGGAAGACTAGGCCCCCCCCCTGTTTTATTTCCGTTCTGAACGAAACTTGGCATGCGAGCATCATGAGCTGAACCCAAAAATGAAATCTATTTTTAGTTATGTCACGTGACGTGCTGATGATGTCACAATAAAGAATTTTCAAAGTCAATAGGGTCAATACTGAGTCAATAATAAAAATTTTAAATCGTTGATTGTGAGAAAACGAAAGGCAATGAGGACATGGGTCCAATTTTAGTGTATTCTATGGTCGAATAGCTTTTGCTTTGCAAAGAAAAATTTGTAAAAAGTGATGACGTCATCACACAGGACTTCGAAGAATGTGCGCATACGTACAGCCAAAATACACATAATCATACGTTTAAATTAAAAACAAATTATGCAGTTGGATAGAGGATCAAAAGTAGCATATATTCCTCCAATTTCATTGTTTTCCTGCATTTGCTGTAGATTTTATTAGCATTTATTGAAGTTTTGCACAGACACCTCTCAAAAATTGATCGCGTTTACCCCCTGGAATGAATTTAATTTTTCTAAAAAGTAACTAGGGGGGCCGATTCAGCCCCCCCCCCTAGGCTTGATAGGGTTAAAGATCTTTCATATCAATTTCACATTATGTGGGGATGTTGTAGAAAAATATCTATCTTTGGGCTACTTGCATCAGAGCAGAGGTCATCCATTAGAAAAGCACCCTTTTATGGTCAAGCAACGCAGCAGCAGCGACCAAAGCTGGACATTTATATCGCACTTGTAGACTCATGGAAACATGCACGTATTTTTCGTAAGATGGCAAAGCTTTAAGTCAGTGCATGTATCTCTTTATAAGGAACAGCTTACAAGAAACAGTAGGTTCAATTTTTCGAAAGTTAAGAAGCAACCCTACCGGAATTTAAAAAGCTAAGAAACTTTTGTAATTTGCAGTTTTAATTTTCCCAGCGCATTAAAAAATGTTTTGGCAATACAGTTGTAAGGTGATAGCAACTATTTGGACATTATTTTGAGTGCAAAATATGTTATTTACTTGTTTTGAGATCTTACTAAATAATTTGGGAGCCCTCTTGACAAGGCTAACGTAACTCTACACTTCTGGCACTAAAAATATAAGAAACACACAAAAAACTTTTGGTAAAAAAATTGCCCAAACATTTAAGAAACTGCCTACCACTCTGGGATCTCCTGTGTCTTTGTAACACTTTATAACAATTTTAAAGCTATGTTTATGCATTCATGCCACCATCTAGATCATACAAGTATAATTCTGACCAAAAAAGAACCAAATGAAAACTGAAAAAATTCTCTAGTATTATCGATTTTAATTATTCTGGGCCACTTGAATGGCATGAAACTCGTTTCAAGAAATTGAACTCTGAGATCATCAAAAATCAAAATGATATTCCTTGCCTGATCTAGATGATGGTATGAATGCATAAGATTTGCTTAAAATTCTTACAATGACACAGGAGATCACAGATACCTCCCAAATCCCTACGGAAGCTTTTGTACTCGGTGAATACTCAAATAGTGAGAATTTTGAGAAACTTTCAATACTGGCTTAAAGTTTTGCTGTCAAACAGAAAATACGTGAATGCTTCCATGAGTCTGCAAAGTACTATACAAATGTTAAGATTTCTGTTTGACAGTAAAACTTTAAGGCAGTATTACAAAAGTTCCTTAGCTTTTTAAATTCCGGTAGGGTTGCTTCTTAACTTTCGAAAAATTGAACCTACTGTTTCTTGTAAGCTGTTTCTTATAAAGAGATACATGCACTGACTTAAAGCTTTGCCATCTTACGAAAAATACGTGCATGTTTCCATGAGTCTACAAGTGCGATATAAATGTCCAGCTTTGGTCGCTGCTGCTGCGTTGCTTGACCATAAAAGGGTGATTTTCTAATGGATGACCTCTGCTCTGATGCAAGTAGCCCAAAGATAGATATTTTTCTACAACATCCCCACAGAATGTGAAATTGATATGAAAGAGCTTTAAAAATAGTATTTCAAATGTTTTTTTGTCGAAATGGTCAATCAATTTTTTCACATTAAAAACAAAATGTACATTTCTTCCGTTTGTTGCTATTATATTCTTTGTTACGTACATCAGCATTTCATACTTATCTCATGTACCTGCTGCACTGTACTGTACGGTAAGAGAAGAAACGACAGCCATTTCTTTTGCGCTGCTGCAGCAAGGACCGCCATTCATGAATTTATACGAGGTTTTTGGCTGATGTAATTGTCGAAGCCCACTTATAATCTCGCAAAAATGACAGCAGAATAGGATAAAGGCATGAGGGCCAGTGTTATCGAGGAGGACATCACCAAATCGTTCGTTTCTGGAAAGCGGAGAGTAAATATATTTGTTACTTGTTCAAAGTTCATTGGAATCGTATGTTATTTGACGATAGCTGGCATATATGTAGCTGAACATTGACGTTTTCACGCTCCTTTTGTTGGGGCCCTTGTTGACAATGTTGTTGGAAGAAGAAATGTGAACGGTTTGTTGGAGAAACTGGCAGTAGAATGCGGTTCAAAAAGTGAATTTTGCTATTAAAACCAGTTAAAGTACGTTTATCATTTGTGCTGCTTCACGATTTTGAACAGTTGTCCTTTTTTGCAAGATAGAAATGTAAGTACCTTTTAATTCGCCTCTTATTTATAACGACGGTTTGGTTTTTAGGCCCGTATAGTACAACTTTTCCCGTTGTTCATTCTACCCTCAGCATTGAATCTTGAATATCTCCGGAAGTATTTATGTCAGTTTCAAACTGAAAAAAGGTCCAGATAGTGTTCTAATATTGGCATCATTTGACGAAGTGTTGAAGATACTTCAACACACAGAAGGAGACATTCGAACCAAAATATTTAGTCTCTATGAGTATGCGTTTCAGTCATCAATTAGCTGTTTACTATGACAAACTACAGTGAAAATGAGGTCGAATTCAAAGTTTTGGCATTTCTTCAAATTTTGAAATAATTCGTAGCGCCGTTGATTGACTATGCATTAGGGCATTGGGAATAGGTCTGTGAAGAAATTTTTGAAAATGTTCATTTCCCTTCTATCGAATGATAGTTTGGCGAAAGATGTTAAATCGTCCAAAAAGGGCCTAAAACTGAGATTTCAAATTTCCCGGTTGGTTTTCGGCTCCATTTGATTGGTTTAGAGGGTGTCACGTGTCAATTTTGTTAGCCAGCAAGGATTTAGTGCCTATCTTGTCTTATGCCTATTAAATCTTAAAATTCTATAAGAAATGAAATAATTAACCACTATCAGTAATCTAGCAGCGTAAGTTTATATTCATTAATCATTTCGGTGCAAATAACAATAGGCTTCCGAATAATGGAAAACGCGCCGCCGTATGTCCTTTAGATAAAATGGGGGCAATTCGTATAGTTCAAAATAATTGTCATCCAGTTAGTATACTAAATATCTTCTCTAAAATCTATGAAAAGATTTTGAAAAATCAACTTATTCCATACTTGGATGAAACCCGTTCGCTTTTCATTGCTGCTTACAGAAAATCATATGGCACGCAACATGTCTTGATAAGAATGCTCGAAGAATGGAGGGTTAAACTCGATAACAAAACTATTGTAGGGGCTGTCCTAATGAACTTGTTGAAAGCTTTTGATTGCATTCCACATGATTTACTTATAGCCAAATTACATGCATATGGCTTCGATGAAAATGCTCTTGTCCTTATTTACTCCTACCTGAAACGGCGGAAACAGTCTGTGAGAATCGATAATACGTATAGCTCTTTTCAAACTTTTTTGTCAGGAGTATCTCAAGGCTCTGTTTTGGGCCCTATTTTATTCAATGTTTACATGAATGATCTCTTTTTGTTCATCAAACAAGCAACATTACATAATTATGCCGACGATAACACTCTGGCTTATTTTCCAAGACTATCAAATTTGATTGAGGTACTGGAGGAGGAAGCTGGAGTTGCTTTGNGCAGTTGCAACGTCAAATATAGGTCTTCTAAAAAATATTTGATTTGATTCCAAAATTTAATGATCGCCATTTGAAACCGAAAGTGAGACTTTTGGCGCGATTTTTCTCCATTGAAATCGAGGCCACAAAGCAACAGACTATTTTGATTTGATTTGTTAACGGTTAATACTACAGTAAATAACATAGAGGTACACACAAAGAGTTGATACTTATGCCACCTGCAAAATTTTGCAGAAATTTTTCAGCTATAAACCTAGGTTCCCAGAAAGGAAAAAAATTTTTCCACCTCTGTTACTTATAGCCAAATTACATGCATATGGCTTCGATGAAAATGCTCTTGTCCTTATTTACTCCTACCTGAAACGGCGGAAACAGTCTGTGAGAATCGATAATACGTATAGCTCTTTTCAAACTTTTTTGTCAGGAGTATCTCAAGGCTCTGTTTTGGGCCCTATTTTATTCAATGTTTACATGAATGATCTCTTTTTGTTCATCAAACAAGCAACATTACATAATTATGCCGACGATAACACTCTGGCTTATTTTCCAAGACTATCAAATTTGATTGAGGTACTGGAGGAGGAAGCTGGAGTTGCTTTGAGTTGGCTGAAACAAAATGAAATGATAGCAAATCCAGAAAAGTTCCACGCACTTTTTATCAGAAAGGATCAAACAAATACCAGTGGACAAGATTTCAACATCCAAGGAAAACTGATAAAGTCAGCTAAATCTTTGCAAAAAATTTAAAAGATTCAATAACGTGCCCTTAGATTCTTATACAATGATCACAATGCATCTTACAGCGACTTACTAGTGAAGTCAGACAGGTGTACAATGCATGTTTCCCGTTTGAGAGTTCTCTGCATTGAGATTTTTAAGACTTTAAAAAATCTAAATCCATCTTTCATGCATGATATTTTCAAAATTAGATCATCTACATACTAATTACGATAAACAAGTGATTTACAACATTATAGACCAAATCAAGTCACCTTTGGTTCTAACAGCCTACAAACATTGGGACCTCAAATCTGGAATGGACTGACGAATGAAATAAAATCCGCCAAAAATTTAAGTGGTTTCAAACGCATGATAAAAATGTGGAATGGCCCAAACTTTAAATGCAATGCTTGCCAATATGCCTCGAAAAGTTAGTTTTGGTGTATTTTTATTAATTAGTAAAACATTGTAAAAATATTCATTCATGTACATTTGTGTCATAATACAATTTATCTATCTATTTAGTTTTTTTTTCATCGATTTGGATTAGTTTGCGTGTACATATCAAATTTTATATAGTAAGCTAGATATAAATAATCGATATAAAATAAGTGGACAAACAAACAAAAACATTGTTTCCAAATGATCTTCGCAATGTACCGGGTGTCTCAATAAATCCCTCGAACAAAACGATAACATATCGGGACTTTCCGAAGGCAAAGCTAACTCCTTTTTAATCTTCAGCTTAAAAGCACGAACCTTGTACATATAAACAATCGACCAAATACCGGAGATACGCGTGCTTGAAAGTCAAAAATGACAGTGCACGTGAAACCAGAGATTTCAAAAATGGCCCAACCCTGATTTGATACCATTGGCATTTTCCAAAAAAATTAAAACTTTTGTTTTTAGTTTTTGCTTTTGAAACTGGAATCGTTGATCACTACATGTTTTACGACATTAGGATCATCTAAAAGGCAGAGGCTAGCTGAAATTTGCAGCTTAAAAAGGTGTCATGAAACCTTGTTTGAGCAAGATCTGCAAGGAATCGGTTGGGAACGTCTCCTTACCAGCCTAGCCGATCCAATCGCTTTTGAATAGGCATGCATCCCTTAAAGATAAAAGAAATCCTCTCCTGTGGCCAACCTATGAAGGGCTGTATTATCAATGTGCTTAAGCAATTCAGGGTCATTATTTTGGATTAGTTGAAGAAACCCAAGATGATCCTGAGGAAATGAGGAAAGCCATTAGCAGAATGGATAAAGACTCGGCCAATAAATCAATTTCCAGTCTAGATGTAAATGCTAGTGACTGAGAAAGGTGAGCAGGTTGAGGCTTTAAATCAGCAATTTGTTTCTGTTGGTCCAAAGCTTACAGTAAAAATTAAAACTACACCAAGTGACAACCTACGTGAACTCATCAAATCCAAGGGTTCAACTACCTTGATCTTAAAACCAGTAACTAACTCTCGGGTTCTGAAGAGCTTATAAAACCAAAACAGGGCAAAGCAATTAGACCTACAAACTTGGAAAAAGATGCAGCCAGTTTCTGAAGAAGATAGTTGATATGTTAGCTACACCTGTATTATCAGTTGATAGAAATCAGATAGAATCCTGAGACTTTGAAATATTTGACTGGTAGCCTTTTTTATACATCTGCACTTGGGAGTGTCATTCGGCCATTTTGTCTATTTTCTAACATCACGAGCAATCTCGTCCCCTGAGTGAGTTCGTTGCTCTACCTCTACTCTGGGATACAAGAGGCCGTTCGACAATTTGATTGGCTATTCGAAAACGACAGCAAAGTTAGATCATAACTAGCTCCCATTCGAAAATGGCCTCTATTGAATGGCTAATTTCACAAAATCAATGGGGTGTATGGGGCAAGTGAGGAGTTTGATAGGAGTAATGGACCACGGCGCATCCGAATTTTTGGGTTTCAGGAAATTCTGGGGTCATTTTGACGTCATAACAGGAGGTTGAAAAAATGTTGCGATTTTCTGAACTGAAGTTACGTTTGGAGTCGATGGTTACAAGCCCGATTTCAAAACGAAAAAAAAAATCAAAAGACCACTCGTCTGCGAGTCGAAAAACGTAATTTGGGCTTCAATATTGCACCCAGGCGCCCGCCCCCCAAAAATAGGGAAAAATTTTGGCCTACCCCATTTTACGCCGTAACTCCGTTTTGCGAGGGGTAAACGGCCGCGGCATGTCAAAAATCGACGGAAAACCGTCTTATTTCACTAGAAAACTTTTACTCCAATCTATCTCTAAAATTCGCAGAATAACGAGCCATTCTATTTTCAAAGCTGTGGGGGAATTCAGGAAAATTTCAACTTAGGCCCTTTTTCTACACAAATGGATCGCGTTCGTTTTTCTACTAAATGCACTTACTAACCCCGGATTAATGATTGAATACCTTAAAAAGGGTTGAAATAAGGTCCTCAAAGTGTTTGTTTTTAGTTTCTCGATTTAGGACCTGATTACATGGAGTTTTCAACCCCGGGGTTGAATTTCAACCCACCTGGCCGAGTTGAAATTTCATCCCACCTCTCCATTTATTCCTTTATTGATTCCAATTTTCGATTACACGGTGAAATCTCAACCCCGGGGATGAAATAACACCCGGGGCTGAAATCTCATCCCACCTTGAGCTAGCCGAGGTGAAACTTTCGGGCCGTTAATTCCCATTGTTTTCAATACGTGAATGTCCATGTAATCGCAATCTTGTTTCAACCCCGGGGTCGAATTGCTATTGACGCATAAAAAAAAAAAAAAAAAAAAAAAAAAGCCGAGGTGAAACTTTCGGGCCGTTAATTCCCATTGTTTTCAATACGTGAATGTCCATGTAATCGCAATCTTGTTTCAACCCCGGGGTCGAATTGCTATTGACGCATGCAAGTTGTATTGCGCATGGCGAGCTTTTTCATACCCGGGGATGAAATTTTACGGCTCGCTTTTTCATACCCGGGAGTGAAAATACCCATGTAATAGCAAATTTATTTCAACTCAGGCAGGTGGGTTGAAACTCAACCCCGGGGTTGAAAACTCTCCTGTAATCAGGCCCTTAGATACTTCAGAATTGGCGCTAGAGCAACGACCATTTTTCGTCGCTTATCGTTGCCTAGCAAACTGCAAATCCCTAATGGGGCGAATCTTGCCTTATTTTGGCAAGATTCATGCCAAGTGTACCAGGGTGTTCATTCGGCTTCGTGATCAGCTTATGACGTCAGAACACCCTGGGAACGAGGTTGCATCACGAGCCTCGATCGCTAGCAAATTTGATCCAGGACTTTTAGGCCTGTTTTCAAAATGAAATTAGGCATCATTATAAAACTGCTTTTAATTTGAGAACGCAAGGATCGATTTTGACAAATTAAATTTTCTTATGTCAGTTGATATGCTAGCTACACAGGTATTATCAGCTTATAGAAACAGATACATGGTTTGAGCTTCAAGCACTGTGCATTTTTCTGCTATTCTCAAACATTATTCATTTCTCAGTACATAAAGTTAACATTTTATTTAGATATTCATTCAATGTACCTTTGAATGATTTTAATCTTTCTCCTATATCTTCCTCCTCATTAGCATAATCTGGGTCATCCAGATAAATCTACGGAAAAATAAATTAGATATGAATACCGACCATGTGGGTGATTCAGTCCATTCAGAAGGTTCATGCGTCACTATGAACTTAAATCTATTTTCACCGGATAAACTGATGTCGTTTTCCTTCCTGGAGGGAGGGGGGTTGCTTTTTATAGTTCCTCCTTATCTCCAAAACAATAAAAATTGTGACAATGAGATAAGCAATGTATCACAACTGAACAAAGAAGAATCAGAATACCAGGGAGCTCCCATGACGAGTCTCGTATACATACAATGTGCACTTGATGCGGCAAGCAATACTGACGGCACCGAGAATGCAGCCAACTATGAAGGCAACTGAATGAATATAAGAATGGATTTCACGAGTTGTCAGCAATTGGATAGTGAGTGCCATTTTTTATCATCAAAATGTGTCCTCTGCTTTATTGAGGAGATTCCTGGTACAAGTAGTAACGACAGACATCACTTGTTAACCGAATCGAAGATCTTCAATACCTGATTTATAGCATCCAGAGCATCGTCCTGATCCTTACGTAGCTTCCCAAATGCCTTTCCTCCTAAAAGATTCACGAAAAAACAAAGAAATATTTGAATTGCAAGAAATATTGTTTGAAATTGCATCATTAGGATATTCTTGAGTTTTAAATGTACAGGCATAGCTAGAGTTGTTAAAGAACTAGTGCAAGTCACCTTTCATTTTACAACATTTAAAAATGATATACACATAGAAGCTATCAAAATTACTTTGACACTAATAAAATGAATAAAGAAACAGATAGCCAATCTTTCAAAAGTTTCGCCTTTTTGGGTTTTTATGTTTTTACAATCATGGCCAAAAATCTGGGATATCAGCAAATTTCTTTATTCTTGTGAACTTGTGAATTCTTGTGAACTTTTGTATACATATTTTTCCTTCCTTTGTCCATTATCATTTAGAAACTATTTGTAGCGTTCCTGAAAAATTCTCGAACATAGGCCAATTTTCGAAGGAATGAAATTCAATGTATTTTATTTCATTTCATTTTATTTCATCAAGAATTCGAGCTATTTATTAACAAGCAACATACCTACGGCAGCTAAAAACATGCGCAATTTTAAATACAAACTTTAATAGCTACTTCCTACCGATTTAATAATAGGTTTGTAGCTCAGGAAACCTAGAAATAACTCTAATGAGCTTTCGGGCTAGGTGCCCGTTGCCTCTGTCAAGCTAAAATTCAGCGATATTGAAATTGATACGATTACAGGTTTTTTTGAACACTAACACTGACGAAAAATCTAAGAAAAAGAAAGGAAAAAACAGAAAGAAAAAAATTAAACCGTTTAGTTTCTATAACCATGGTTGTATTGGAGTTTAGTTGATTTCGATTGATTGATTGATTG
>REGL01001374.1:77896-88621 GCA_004194395.1 Aurelia aurita complex sp. Pacific
ACGGCAGCTAAAAACATGCGCAATTTTAAATACAAACTTTAATAGCTACTTCCTACCGATTTAATAATAGGTTTGTAGCTCAGGAAACCTAGAAATAACTCTAATGAGCTTTCGGGCTAGGTGCCCGTTGCCTCTGTCAAGCTAAAATTCAGCGATATTGAAATTGATACGATTACAGGTTTTTTTGAACACTAACACTGACGAAAAATCTAAGAAAAAGAAAGGAAAAAACAGAAAGAAAAAAATTAAACCGTTTAGTTTCTATAACCATGGTTGTATTGGAGTTTAGTTGATTTCGATTGATTGATTGATTGATTGATTGGTTGATTGATGAAATATCTTTATAGAGGATGCCCCAATAACCAAGAGGTGCTTTTCATGGGCCTCCTCGAAGTAAAACTTACAATTTTGTTATAAAATAGAAATGAATCCCCCCAATTTGTTCTTGAATTCGATAATCTAAAGTTCTCCCTATTTCGAGTATTATAAGTATATAATTCACTACCCGTCATGTTGGATGTTTTCACATTATTGAGTAGAGTTTTCTTTATAAATGAACTCCTGTGTAACTTCCTTCTTTCTTCCAGTGAATCCCATTTCAAAGAAGCAAGTGCATCAGAGCTTGATGAACTGTTTATTTAGTCGGTCCACTATGACTTTTGCAGCCGTTTTCTGCAGAACCTGAAACGACTTCATTAATACTTTATTATCACGGTCTCCCATACAATATCAGCATAATCAAATAGTGGCAGTATCATTGAATGGTACACTGTCTCCCTTTGAGCTCTAGGCAGTAGATGCTTTATTCGTTTTAGGACACCTATTCTTTGCGACACCTTCCTGGAAACAGATTTTATATGATCCGTCCAGGAGAGATTTTCACCAATGATAACTCTCAGGTATTTGTAGTTGCTGACTTTTCTAATCCCTTGCCTTCAATGCTTAGTGCTACATCTTCAAAATCTTTGACTCGCTTATTCCCTCCAATCAGCATTTAGTTTGACTTGCCTATGTTGAGGGTTAATCTGTTTTCCACCATCAGTTCCTCGCATTATTTAGATCTTCGTTTAATGCTACTTCAAGATGATCAACACTATGAGCTGTTTTATAAACTACAGTGTCATCAGCAAAGAGTAATGATTTGGTGTTTTGGAGTCTATCTGGAAGGTCATTGATGTAGATTAAGAACAAGAGTGCTCCCAACACTGATCCTTGGGGACTCCTATAGAAACATAGGTTGGCAAGGCAGTAACACTCCCAATACTTGTGCACTGCGAACGTTTACTGAGATATGACGTGAACCAGTTCACTGAATTTTTATCAACACCATGTCAGCTAATTTTTTCAGCAGAATGGAGTGTTCAACTGTGTCGAAAGCCTTCTTTAAGTCAAGGTAACAAGCACCTGTTACTTTAGAGTTCTCCATATTTTCAAGAACGTCGTCACATAATTTAACAGAGCATGCTCAGTTGCCGAAGACTGCTCAAACCATATTGTCTTGGATGAAGAAGGGCATTTTCCTTTAAGAATTTGTACAACTGAGGGTGAACAGCACGTTCTAGTATCTTGCTTGCAGTAGGCAGTATCGAGAATGGCCTATAGTTATCACAATTCTTGTCATCACCACTTTTGAGCGGAAGTCTAACTTTTGCTCACTTCCAGCTATTTGGTACAGATTGCTGTTCAATCGATAGATCTATTATCTTTTGCAATACTGGGGCAATACTATCTGCTCCATCCTTTAGAAGCCTTGCGCTGATCTTATCAAGACATACCGCCTTGCTGTTTTTAAATTCTGCAACTGTTGTTTGAAAAATTCCACAGATACAGCCTTTTATGGTGAATGTGACTGTCGTTCTTTGTGCAAAAGGAAACGCTTTTACTTTACCAAATGCTTGTGCTAATTTCTTACCAATTGTTGAAAAATGCTTGTTAAAAGCTTCTGTAATTTTAGAAGGATTAGTGATATAGCTACTATTTTGTTGAGTCCAAGAGTATCAGGTGGTTTTTTATCTGACAGAATATCTTTAAAGTGCCACTAAACCTTTTGGGGAGTTTGGCTTATTTGAAAGATCAATCATCGAGCATCTTCGGACAATCTTTCTTTCTGGATTTTGCGAAAGGGGTTCGCGGCTATGGGGGGTTTTACAACACCCACTCGTGGTCCACGACCGGGTTTTTAGAGTGCTGGGAACTAGTCAGCATTCGACATCATACCGGGAATCTCGCTTTCATTGTATAGCTGTTCACACAATGAGTTTGGTCAGTTCAGTCAAAGATGAAGGAATTGAAAGAGGCATCGTAGTATATGGAATCGTGCGCTGTGTTTGTTCTTTTACCTTGGCATCCAGAGAGCGATGATGGCTCTTCAGAAAGCTGGTATTCTCTTACATTTCCAATGAAGCTTACAATATGGAAGTCGAAGAAGTTGTGAGTGCGAGAGCAGCACCAACGGTTGCTGTTAGGCCCAAAAAGACAGGGATGACAATCCTGAATTCATTATCGATTGAACAGCGAACAAACTTCCTCAAATGAGAAACTGCTTTATTGAACAAGGGCAGATTTTGTAACAATAGGATCTTTGGTTTGTTTACATATGACGTCATCTTGGTTGACTAGCCAATCAGAGAGCTCTATTTCTATCACGTGACCTGATGATAATGGTGGAAGGAGGGGTTTGCTGTGGGGAAAACCACACCCTCGTTTTTTCCTCGCGACGAAATTATACTTTCGCAAAAATTCAAACTTTTTTGCACACGTATAAAACGATAAATTTCACATATGTTTTTATTGGCACTAAGCTCTGCGTTTTCTACTCTTCGCGCGATCGTTCGCTCTTGACTCCCATTTTTGCACGTCTTCCACACCCCTCCGACGGCTATGTCCAAACCCAACAAATCACACTTCTCGATCAAAAACAACAATGTGAATTCAATTGCGAAGCCAGCAGATGAAAAAATATTTTAAGAGAGAGTTTAAAATGTCATAAAGTCAATTTTCAACATCAATCTTCCGAATCGGTGGACAAGCCTGAGTCGAGAGAAGAACCTCAGAAATTTAATCCTGTTACGACGATGAGTGCCCCAGCAGGAAAGAAGAATTATTGACAGAGATCCGGAGTTGACCAAGTAAATCGTAGCAGTAAATAAGTTTTCTTTCAGTTGCAGCTAAACGGGGTGAAATTACTGTCATCTTCAAATATATACACCCAATTTTGTAAGAAACAGCGAGCAAGTGGTATGCTCTTAAGAAACTTAAGAAACTATGTACCTTACCTGAATTAAAAAAGCAAAGAAGCTTTTGTAATTTACAGTTTCCATTTCCACAGTAACATAAACGTAATTATTTAATAAGAAACTAAGAATTTGGGGCAAAGTTTCTCAAAATTATTTCTTATGCGTTTCTTATTAAAGGTTTCATAACAAACTTCAAGGTCACTACTTTTGCCATCGTGAACATTTCAAAAGTACATTTTTTGAAACCTTTCCAATGTTTAGACATTGCTCAAGTATCTTTTGAGTAATATGATACCGGAAACAAGTGAACAATTATGATCAAGATTTCCATCAGAACTTATTAGAATGAATGGTTTCTCAATTTTATAGTTTCTCAGTACTCGAGCTTCTTTATTTTTTGGCGATCTGAGACTTGAGTTCTTATCAAAAATGCGTGTAAACAGTTTTGACATTGAAACCATTGGGTTCTGCCACTCTTCGGCCACTCTTCACTTGACATGCAGATTGCAGTCACTTTCAGTAAACCGCACGCTCAAATTGTTTCCATTTAAAAAGGTTTGTTTTGACTCCAACTTCGGAAAGGAGAATCATTTCTGGATTTTGATAGTGGTGGGTGGAGTTTACATTAGTATATTTCCGAGTGTGATTTCTGCAATTTGTTAATCAAGCATTGCAAACTTTCAAGATTGGATAATGTCAAACAGTAGTCAAACAGAAGAGAGATCGGGCCTGAGAAGAAGTCCTCCATGCTCAACTAACTTATCTTACCAAGTAGCATGAGATCAGGCTCACCGTAAAAAAAATGAGAAGGAAGGAAACCGAAAGATGATTCGTGACAATTAATGACGATACTTGACGATTGGAGCAGGAAGTCACCTACTTTTGGAGGATTAATACTTTGCATATAACGTACGTTTTATGGAAGGTTGGTATTTTACCATTTTCAAAGATTTTTGGTCTGTAATTTACATTTATTCAGAACATGAAGCGTCTCGTCCTCGGCTCGTCTCGCTCTCTCGCCCTGAAACGATTGGTGGTTGCGGGGGTGGGGAGAAGGGGGCTGCAATGTCCACCGATTCGGAAAGTTGATGATGAAAATTGATTTTCAAACATTTGAAAACCCTTTTCTGAAATCTTCTTCCATCTAATGGCAGGACAAATTAAAGTCACACTGTTGTTTTTGATCGAGAAATGTGATTTGTTGGGTTTGGACATAGCCGTCGGAGGGGTGTGGAAGACGTGCAAAAATGGGAGTCAAGAGCGAACGATCGCGCGAAGAGTAGAAAACGCAGAGCTTAGTGCCAATAAAAACATATGTGAAATTTATCGTTCTATACGTGTGCAAAAAAGTTTGAATTTTTGCGAAAGTATAATTTTGTTGCGAGGAAAAAACGAGGGTGTGGTTTTCCCCACAGCAAACCCCTCCTTCCGCCATTATCATCAGATCACGTGAAAGAACTAGAGCTCTCTGATTGGCTAGTCAACCAAGATGACGTCATATGTAAACAAACCAAAGATCCTATTGTTACAAAATCTGCCCTTGTTGCTTTATTGCCCTTTTCGACGATTTATTTCATCAGAATTATGGTAAGTAATATTTCCTTCGATATCAGCTGTCTGTACGTGTAATTTTAGGATAAATCGATTAGATTTACAATCATAACAAACATCGATGTCGGCCCTGGCCTGTGTGAATAAGGCCAGAATGAGCCCATATCAGTAGGGAAAATTATATTACTTGCCAAGGGATGGGACTTTCCAAAAGAAATTACAGCATTTACAGAAATATTAGAACAGGAAGGTTTGGTATGAAAAGCCAAAGATGAATGATACCAGGGTCAACATTTATTCATTGAATTACCAGACAGCACAGGTTAGCTCCCAAATTTTGTCCGGATTAGATTAGGCCAACCACCCATAGCAATGTTTGTGATACAAACAATTCCTGTAGTTTTTAGCGGAAACTAGAACTGTTTGTATCACAAACATTTTTGTGGTTGGCCTATTCCAATCTAGACAACATTACCTGTTACTTTTATTCTAATTTTTCTCCTCTACCTGTGCTTACAGATAGCCAGTCTGTTTACTTTGTCCAGAATGTTTCAGGAAGCCAGAAATTACAGTTTCATATCCTGGCATGCCCTGGGAGAGCATGCCTTTCTTTCCCTTTCATATCCATTTTTTTTTGTGCCAATTTTTGGTCTGGCAGACAGAGATGTTGGTTATGAAAGCATGTGAAATGAACTAATTTTTGTTATTGGCCTATGCTCTTTCATTTGGGGAACCTTGCAGCTAGGGTGATCAACTGATGCTAGAATTTCATGCAAAGTTTGCCAGAGTTATTAAATCATCAATTTACAGAAAATCCTTCATAAGCTATAATCTAAACGCGCTTTATTCGATATACTGTGGCAAATGTGAGAAAATGTTTGTTGGATAGCTTGGAGGATGCCAAAAAGTGTTGATGCTGCACAGAAATGGATGGCTGTATGCTAATTAGGTGTAGTTTGACTTATGCTCTTGTAAATTGGAATGTTTAATTTTTGCAGGTGAACATCCAAGAACAGTGTCCTGTTTTCTTTCAAAACCTTGCTCATCAAAGGAATTTCCAAGAGATGTCCCAATCAATCATCTATCAGTGCAATTGAAATATCCTTCAAAGAGAAGTTTCTTGATTGTAGAAGAGAACTATTTTTTTTTGCAAAGATGACACAATATATCCAATATTGATTCCCAAAGGAAATTTTGAAAATAGATTAACTGTTGTGTATTTTTACCGTAAATGGTACAATTTGTTGCTAGAAAGCCCCTAGAAAGGAATTTCCTGGCATGAAAAGAAAACCTCATGGTACGATTTATTGTTATGAATTTGAGAAAAACTCTGCCAGATTGCCATAATGTAAATAAATTGAGAGAAAAACCTGCAAGATCTATCAATAAACATAAAAATTTCCCATAAAATGCCAGGTTTGAAAGAAGAATTTTTGCAGTTTTTATTCAAGAAACTCATTTATAAGGGGCTACAGGATGGCCAAGAATTCAAGAAAATCTGCATAGAATCACAAATAAACCTGGAAATTCAAATTTGTCAAGAATGCCAACCATAGAAACAACTAGGGCAAATCTTGAACTTAAAATACAGGAAATAAGTTTATCCTGGACTAAGTTTCTTACATAGTACAACATGATTTCAGACAAAACTTTGTGAAAATAAGAGTTTGCTACTGCATAAGTGTCTCAAATCCTATAAGATAAAGGTAAACTGAAAAGACAAAGGTCATTCAAAATGATCAAGATTATTCAAATCAATAAAAACCTTGCTAGGAAAATGCTTCAGCCTGTTTGAAAGCTGAATCGATCATGTTGAATGTGAGGTAAGAGTGAGACAGCAGCTTCGTTTTGGCTAGGCCCTCCACAACAGCACCGCTGATAGGAACATTTCTCCCTAATTTGATGAGCTGCTATATTGAAAAGCTTTGAATGCCAAGATCGTCACCAGATAAGATTAGATCTTCTATTTTCCAAGCAAATCCACCTCTAAATCGTCAAATAAATTGTTTTCAATCCTTGGCGCGAAATGTTTCGAGCAGTCAGTGCAGTCAAAGGGGAAAGGTGAAAGGGATCGCAGAGGTACACCAAGAAAGCATATGGCGAGGCGCAACCAAAAGCTCGTAAGACGGTGTTAAAGAGCCTACCATCGCCTCGACCATCTTCCAAATATTTTCCTATACGTTTTCACTGTAATTTTGCCAAGGTACCTAACATACATCTTATCTACCGTCTTACGAGAACAATACCATCACGTGACGGTTTCAATTTTGATTGTTTCAGAGTGTCCGCGCAGGTTTTAATTTATTACTACCGTCTTACCAATCATCTTTGGCCTTTTGGTCTTGCGTTTTTGTTCACTAATTTATGCAGTGTGTTGCAAAAGAATAGGGGTGTGTTGGCATGGCATGGCGTTGATTTGCATAGCAACGAAAGAAGGAAAGTGAGGCTGTTTCAAAATGGGGAATGTGTTGACAAAAATGTTAGCGAGATGCTCATACACTGTCTCGAGTATGACAGTTTGGGGGGGCAGGGGGGCAAGGGAAAATTCATGTATTTATCTCATTTGGTTTACTGTGAAATAACTGCTCGTACAAATAAAACAAATTATGAATCAGCAATATAAATCGCTATTTCTATGAAAAATTCAGTTTCGGAATTTGACCGTCTTCCGTAAGTACCGTAAGACGGTCTGGATCCGCCCCTGGCTAGCATCATCCATGGTCTGTAGGCATTGTCGATGTAAAAATTTGAGCTCTCCTTGTGACTTCCATGTGCCTTTCTTCTAAGATACTCAGCAACTTTTGGCAAGACACTTCCACTCTCGCTTTCACTGTGAGCCGCCATTATGCAGGACACGAGAGATCATAATTCTATCAGATTGCGAAGAACAAGTGAAGACTGGGAGACAGTTTCACTTGACTGGTAGATGATCTCATCTGAATTTCTATTGGCCTGCTCTATTTTTCAAAATGAAGAGTCCGTGGCTCCCGCCATTTTTCACTTGATTTTGCTGCATGATGATTGGTTGAATCCTGACGACCGTGGCTCAGATCTGCCAAGTGTGGCTCCCGCCAATATTCAAATCTTTTAAAAGTCATTCAGTGATTGGCTGTAAGGATCTTGCAGCTTCCGTATGAGTGGTTACGATTTTGGACTTAGTGACCCTGATTCATTGAGTTGGATGAGGTTGCTTTCTTTTGAGCGCTGCCGAGGCAATTCTAACGGCAATTTTGTCTTAGAATGTCTTTTAGCGATTTTGATAGAACGTTGGAGAATAATTAAATCCTTGAAAATCTGACCGTGGCTTGAGCAACCCTCACCACCCCCTGAATCCGCCCCTGATACTCTTATACTATTGGATCAGAGAAGATATTTGTTGGGGATACGAATCATCAAAGTTCCAAGCTACGGTTATCCCCCAAAAAGGAAACCTGTGATCATGCGCAGACAGCATATTTTGGTTTGTGAAAAGAATGTGGGCGGAGAATCGAACCACAATCCAAACAAGGATTAGCAAAGAAACAAAGAGATTCTCGCGCGTGGTAATAGGTTCCCCAGCTGTTGATGTGCTTAGAACTTTACCAGCATAACAAAAGGCTTAGACAAAAGGGGCAGTCCTCGGTATCCTCAACAAATATATAATGTACAATCTTTCACATATCTTGGACAGGTGATAACAAACGATCCCAATGAATGTTTTACAATTCACAGAAGAGAGAGAGCTATAGGAAAATTTAACAAGCTTAAATCAGTATTATGTGATACGCATGTCAACATACCTACAAGGCGTAAGATCCTAGAATCATGTGTTAGATCAAGACTTACAAATGGAACAGCTGCCTGGCTTCCAAATGAACAAGAGCTCAAAAAACTTGAATCCTGTTGGAACCAATGCCTACGGGACATGTTGAAAGGTGGATGGAAAAGGAGACATGTTCCTGAGAATGAAGATGATGACGAGGAAGCAGATTATGCCTTCATATATACAAATGAGAAAATTGAGAACATCCTCAAAACAACACCATTAAGGAATTTCATATGCAGTCAATACCTGAAGTATATTGGTCACATATGTCCTGCAGAGAACACAGCACTAACAAAGATTGTTTGCCAAACCAGAGAGGAAATACTACCGTGATCCATGGGGAAAGATTTCTGGGTTACTTGGAGTATCAAGTGACCAAGCTAAGAGGGCTACTCAGTCACGTAATGAATTCGCCGCGTTGATACGGAAACGTTTCAACTCGCCTCTGTAGTGACAAGGTTCATTGTTGGAGGAAGATACAGGTACAGGTAGAGGTAGTATGACTGAAAGCCTAATGTCGTCCAATATTCAACCTATACCCAACACTTATTGATTTAGACTAACATTTAGTTTATTACCTAAAAATGTACACAGATTGTTGATTTCATGCATTTAATAATTATGTACTATTGTATTTGTTCACTTGTTATTGTATTTAGAATGATTGTTGAATGACATGAAACTTAAACTGAAACTGATCTAAAAGGGCGTGGTCATAAAAAATTTTCCCCGGTCGCAGCTCCCCGGAACCCATTTTAGCTAGCTACGCGCTCGGTCTCCCCTAACCGGCCTGCACAGAGTTTTAGCATTCTGCATTCACAGCATCACCGAAGGCAGGAGGACCCCTCCTACACAGCTACAAATGCCAACGCCACCACATGTGAAGAAATCAATGATATTCTATGCTTGCTTAGCTCAGGACGGACTTTGTAATCACCTAAAAGGATCTTATATTTCTTCCGTCAAACACGGGAATTTTTTCATTTTAATCAAATACATGACAATACTAGACACCCGCTGCCTTATCGTTTGTTTATCAAACAAACGAATCATATTCCGGGCCAATAACAGACACGGCAGGCATTTCCGCGTTAGGCCTTGGCCTCGCCGTTTTCAAAACACGATTTCTTCGCAAGGATTTAGTCCTAGTTTGGTTCATTTAGGGTTGTATAATTTGTTGGTTTTTCATGTCTTTATTTTCTTGTTTGCAAACCTCAGACGCGGCTTTGGAACTTTACCTTACTGTGTTGATTGTTGCTATTCTGACCCAAAATAATGAAGGATTCGATCGCGTCCCAAAGTTCTATTCATTAGGCCTATTATCCATCAAGCAGCAGTGTTATGTTTATCGTTGTAAAGTAAGAGATCCAGATCCACCTTTATGAAAAATAAAACTACAGTAGCAATAAGGGGAATTGCCTACCTTGGTAATCCATGGCGAATGGCGGTGCTGCTAGTTTTCTCTTCTTCCCAAATGGAACAGCAAATGCTTGGCCTTGCCCCACTCAAAAGAGCAATTGATTGATGTGCAGTGCAGAAAACACAAGCTGAGTGACGTATGCTTCCAAGTTCCAATCACAAAGGCGTGTCAAATCCAAGCTTTTGCAAAAATTGTTGATTTTCATTTTTGCTCATTAACCAGGTTTTTGGAGCTTTGTAGTACAGGGGGCACAAAGTGCCTGTCCCCCCCCCTCTATAACTCAGCTTTCCGCACCAATGAGCACGTGGTGCTTTTCTGCCAAACAATCCTTCTCAGAAATTTGTGAATTTCTCAACATTGGGTTTTTTAACAGGAGGGAAAAAGAATCACAAGAATCACATGGATTGTTGACGCATGCGTCTTGGCTTATAAATCTCGTGTCAGAAGCGCCTAGAATGAGGGGTGGTCCATATGTCAACAGCACAGGAACCATTCGTCTATGGAACGCCATTTGCACAAAAATGACATAATAAACTATGATTATGTCGACATAATATAGGCTTATGTAACATAATCCTAGTTTATGTGCACATAATATGGGTTATCGGGACATAAACCTATATTATGTAGTGATAACCTACATTATGTGCACATAATATAGGTTTATGTACATAATCCTAGTTCATGTGCACATATACAGGCCCGTCGGAACC
>REGL01001375.1:32563-42923 GCA_004194395.1 Aurelia aurita complex sp. Pacific
TTATCATTCAAACTGCGGTGGACAACCTTATTCTGGGTGTGTTATGATGTCATGCTGGGTGGGTAATTATCCTAAATGGATGGGTTATCATCCCAAATGGGTGGGTTATCATCCTAAGTGGATGGGTTATTATCCAAAATGCGGTGGATAACTTTAAGCTGGGTGTGTTATGATGTTATGCTGGGTGGGTAATTATCCTAAATGGTTGGGTTATCACCGTAAATGAGTGGCTTATCATCCTAAGTGGATGGGTTATTATCCAAACTGCGGTGGACAGCCTTATACTGGGTGTGTTATGATGTTATGCTGGGTGGTTAATTATCCTAAATGGGTGGGTTATCATCGTAAATGGGTGGGTTATCATCCTAAGTGGATTGGTTATTATCCAAACTGCGGTGGATAACCTTATACTGGGTGTGTTATGATGCTATGCTGGGTGGGTAATTATCCTAAATTATAGTGGATAACCTTATACTGGATTGATCTGACTTTATTTGACTTCAGATTTTTACAGGGTAAAACATTTAGTTTACGCTGTTTTACAACGTACCCTGTCGAATAACTTACAAAAGAAAAATTTTCTACATTTTACCCTAAAAGAAAACTAAAATAAGTATTATCATCTGCAACTAAAATTCGTAGATATAATCATATGACCTGCGTGCAGTCTTTCCATTGTTTTGAAAAATGGACGAACTTTTCAAAAAACCGAAAGACTGCACGCAGGTTGTGTGGGTAATGATCTGCTCTCATGTGGCATCTGTTAGTCGCGACTACCTCTGGTGAACGAATTTTCAAAAACAACCGACAGACTGCACGCAGGCTAGTAGATATCTCCTCTGTTGGGTGCTTCTTTCGGGCTTATTGTAATTTGCAAAATTGCGAAATAATGAAATTTCGCAATTTCGCAATTTCGCAAATTACAACAAGGCCCGAGCTTATTGTAATTTGCGAAATCGACTTTTTTCCCTGCACTTTTAGTAGATTTTCTTTGATTTCAAGCGCTAGGTCACAAGGCAGCACATTTTAAACCCGAGTTGGCATGCAGCTTGTAAATGAAAAATGCCATCGAAATGTTTCGCAAACTACAATAAGGCCTGAGCTCATTGTAATTTGCGAAATTGAATTTTCTCTTCGTGCCCTTTTTCTCCCCTACCTTTCCCTCCTTAACTCCCCCGGAATTTTTTAACCTTTGCTTAAGAACTGACTTTCGCGTACGCGGTCAGCCAAGTCTGTTTCAAAAATGAGCCAAAAATGGTCTGCTTCCTTGTTTCTTTCTGCAAAAATCCATCCCATATTTCAAAAACATACAGGTGGATTCCCATAATTCAACTCTCTTCTGACAAAATTGAGACAGAAACAAACTGACTTTCTTCGTGATTCGAGGCATAAAAATTGAGAATTTTCCATTTCGGCTCCAAGCAATAGGAGATTTGTACGTAGGCCAAGTCTTGTGATTTAAAAGTGCCAGTCTCTTTAAAAATTCGAGGCATAAAAATGCGAATCTCTAAGATCCGCTTTTCGCCTTTGGATCACCTAGAGCTGTGGGAGAGCTTCGAGGATAATGATCGCGTGTCACATGATGGCAAAGAAATACACACGGAGCATGCGCACGTTGCTACACTTAGCTGTGGGTTTATGTTACAAATCCTGGCGGTGGCGGATGATGGTGGCGGTGGCGGTGGCGGTGGCGGTGGCGGTGGCGGTGGCAGTGGCGGACACTTTGGCAAATATTGGGGGGGCGAAGCCATTGTTTCGGTTACAAAGCATTGTTTGTTTCTATCATTTTCGAACAAAAGATCTTTATTCTAGCCAACATTGGGGGGGGGAGGGGCTATCGCCCCTTAGGTGTCCGCCACTGCTGCAAAGCCACAAAGCGCACGATGTACATTGCTCCTCCACAGATACCGCTTTTCGCAGTGTCTCACTCGCAGAAGCCGCATTTCGTTTGCTTTCTGTTCCTTTTTAAGAGGGCTCCCTGTGACTGATGTCGGTCAAAACAAGTCAGAGTAATTTCATATGTTATCATATGTGCTGTTTGGTGACGCATGTTAGCTGGAAAGCCTGACAGACGAAACATCCCAACATAACATAGATACTAAATTAATCAATTGGCGTTCTGATGAGTTGCCTGATAAGGTTGATAGAATTTTAAACTTGCTTTCTTTAAGTTTAAATGCAAAGCTGAAAATAGCACAAACAAAATGATGCATGAATGAATAAACGACGTGACAAATACATCTTCATCATTCAATTGAAAATTTTCAGTTAAAAAAAAGAGTACCTTTTTGGTTTTCAGTTCCAGGCTCCTTATCCTCATGATTAGTAAATTCTTCGTTCGTTTGTTTATCACCTGTTTGTATATCATTTGGCATTGGATCTAAACCAGGATCTTTCAATGATGGTTCACGTATTGGCCTAGCATTCTCAGAGTGCACTGGTTGCTAAAATGAATAAAAATGGATCCGGTTTCAATACGGTCATCTTCGTCACACAACAACACAGCAACGATAATGAAATTCCTAATGATAAATGATAAATAATAAATAAATCTACCGGTTGAATAAAAAACAAGATTTACTAGATTTCATTTGACTTGATAGAGGGGTACTTCGGGGGGGTCCCAATACCGCAATACTGCACGAAAAAGACACCAAATACCGCAATACCGCACCTAAAAATAGCAAAATACCGCAAACGCTAGAAAACTAAAAACATCGCTGTTAATACAGTATACCGGTCTGTAGCAGTTTGATTCCGACCTAAATCCACCTTCCTTCATCAAAATTTGTAGTTTGGTCTATTAGCTAGATCGTAGTTAGAGATTTTACAGACAAAACTGTGACGTGAGAACGGCGGGAAAAGTTTCATTGATGTGCTTTCAGTAAAACTGCATTGACAGCAGAAATTACGAAGATGTAGAACATATCAATTCTTTTTTAATATCGATTCTGCTACACAAGGGCTGACTTTTTCGCGAATACCAGATAAAAAGTTTATTCTGGCTGAAGCTTTTTTTACCCATTTCCAAATGTCGGTGTGGGTTCAGATGGTTATCAAAATCTACTTGTATGATTTTGTCTCATGAATAGTTTGATTGTAGATTTTGATGTCCACGTTTGGCTGTTTGGACAACTTTTGATGTGATCCATATAGCACAAATTCAGTTTTACCTTTTTTCAAGTTAAATGAACAAGTTATTTTCATGAAGCCAGTCTGCAACTTTTTGCAGTTCACTGTTAAGTAAATGTTGTATTTCAATTGAGTTCTTCCTTGCACAATATAAAACAGTATCGTTGGCATATAATATAATGCCAGCATCAGTGAGCGGAATATGGATTGCGTTGATTATCAGCCCAAAGAGAAGGGACCCCAGGATGGATCCTTGTGGTATACCGCATGTAACGTTTTCTTCGCATGAGCTGGTGTTATCAAATATTTAGTATTGTTTCCTATTAAAGAAATAATCACCTATCCATTGTAATTCCACATCATCTATACCATAACTTGGCAATTTTTCCAGCAAGGTTGCATGACGTACTGTGTCGAAGGCTTTACGAAGGTCAATATATAGACAGCACCACTAAGTAGCCCTTTTTCAACGTTCTGTCTAAACTTTTCTGACAGTAAGGCAGGGCCGAAGCCAGGGGGGGGGCTGGGGGCGGAGCGCCCCCCCCCAGAAGGCCATTTATCGGAAATTTCACTCCACTTGTCGGATTTTTGTTGTTGTTACAGGCCCATATGTAGAAGATTTTACTGGGAAAATGATGCAAAGAACATGAATTTATTGACTTTCGAGGATAAATTTTGATATGAATTTTGAATCTACAGCATTTTTTTCTTCATATTGACCAATTTTGAAGGCCCCAACCTTGAAACTATAAAATAATTCCAAAATCTAGTCATTAAAGGAGCACATCAGTCCTTTCGTGCATGTTTTAACGGATCTTCCCAAAATTGGGGTTGTTGCTGTTGTTGTTGTTGATTTTATAGCATCGGAAAATTTTGGTTCTTTGCCCCCCTAAGAATTAAGGCTGGTATCGGGCCTGCAGTGAGGTAACTGCATGTTGCGTAGATCTCCCTTGTCTAAACACAAACTGATGTAGGCACAATAGGCTATTCGATTCAAGGTACTGGGACAGTTGATTATAAATGATCTTCTAGATAACTTTTGATAGAGCAGGAATTACCGTGATAGGCGTATAGTTGTTCAACATTGTCGGATTGCCTGATTTGAAAATATGGGTGATTTCCTACATCTAAAGTTTTGAGTCGTGCAAATATTTTGATTCTTTTTCTTCAGATAAGAATGTTGCGTGCTCTTCTCCGCAGGCACCTTTTCAAGGTTGAGCAGGTGGAGCAGGCACAAGGAGAGAGGGATAAGGGACCACCCTCTTCTTCGCTTTTCTTTCCTCTATCAGTTCGTCTCGAAGATGCTTTCTTCTTCAACAGGAAAATGGCACTGCATGAAGTTTGGATGTTAATTTTCGTACAATACCGCATACCGCGCTGTGAAAGCTCGATACCGCAATACCGCAAGTTTTTTCCGTCATTACCGCAATATCGCACAAAATTTACCCCCGATACCGCAATACCGCAAACCCCGAAGTACCCCTATTCATAGTCTTGATGAAACACAAAAAATTGACTGACAATTTCACAATTAAAGGCAATGTGTCCATTTAAGTACAGCTGCGTATAGACTCTTGTCAAAATATGCTGACACGATGCTGACGAAGAGCCCCTAAGAGAGCACTGTGATTGGTAGAATTTAACTGATCACATGCAAAACTATAATCTAAATTTCACAACGAGGTTGCCTGCTGTGAGACTTCGGGTTCAGCTCCAGCTCGCTCGGAAGCGCAACCGCAAGTAAGTCTTCAGTCTGCTTATATTAATCCTGGCTACCTTTTGAATTCCATGGTTAAAGTAATCACATGAAATATCACCTGAAAATAGGAAAGTCGCTGTACTTACATGGACACATTACCTTCAATCGTCCAAAGGCGACAACACATGCTCTCGTCGTTGCTACACGAGGTAGGACAGTTCTTGAAATTTGACTGAGGTCTTTAGCTATTTTGGTGAATTTCATATTTCAAACACTTTCAGAAAATCCCTAATAATCTCAGAATATCTCAATGAAAGGTTCAGCCGATTTGGCAGGGAAACCCATGGGCGATTTTGACATGTGAAGAATCTTTTAAATCAATTAGAACGCTTACCTTTAGGATTTATTCCTGTGTGCGTTGAATCTCCTCTCAGCTTTCGATTTAGGCCCGATAGTAGATCATCCGTCGCTTCTTATAAAAAGACCTGCTTGAGAACCATGACTTTATGACAACAACCACAACAACTATTACGATTGTCAACATGTGTGATGATCTGCTATCGAGCCTAAACCTAAATCGAAAGCTGCGAGGAGATTCAAAGCACACAGGAATAGATCCTAAAGGTAAGCGTTCAAATTGATTTAAAACATTCTTCACGTGTCAGAATCGCCCATGGATAATCCAGACTAGCTGAAAGAGAACAGGGTGAATCAAAGCAAGTTAAAACATTTCTAAGAGGATGGTGACAGGTAGGATGCACCACAGCGCCACAGTACCACAGGCTTAGTACCAGGTACCAGAATGTCCGGCACCCAGTACCATTAATATAAGTACCAGGGACCACTGGAGCAGGAAAAAAGTACCATTTTAAACAGAAAATTACTGGGAAATAGTCAGAATGAAAAAATTGATAATTTCTGTATTTCAAGTCCTCGAAAAATGTCCTCGGTACCACAGTAACAGACCTTTTAGCTATTCTGCAAAGGAGCCTGGATCAAACGTTATTTTTACACAATTTTATAAGTGACGCTCGATCGAGTGGCGTTAGAGCTTTTATCACCATTGTGCACATTCGAAAATTCTACAAAATGTAGCAAAACATCGTTCGATTCTGATTCTTTTCAGAATAGCTAAAAGGTCTATTCTTACCAATACCCAGTACCAAGGGTACCTTGGTCAAATGCCCCCAGATGTCATATTTTCCGGAATCATCAATTCAAAGTGATTAGCGATCGCAGACAAAGGAAATTATCTCAACCAGTAATTCAAAACGGGTAAAGCCACAATAGTTTGTGTGAAGCCCAGGTAGCTAGCTCGCTCGTTGTGCATTTCAGAAATTGTTTTCAAGAACAAACATGGGCATAGATTGAAAGAAGAAGGATATATCTAGACGTCTGCCTCGGGCATTTTATTTATTTGGTTCAAAAGCACATTGGGAGGCGATTCAATTCTCTTACTTTTTGGCAGTAATTAAAATACTTACTGCTCAGCTTCTGAGCCAAATGAATAAAATTCCTGAGGTAAATGTGTAGATATATCCTTCTTCTTTCGACATATCCTCATGTTTGCTCTTAAATACAATTTCTGGAATGCACAGCGAGTGCACTAAATACCTGGGTTTCAGAGAAACTTTTGCAGCTTTGCTTATCCTGCATCACTGGTTGAGAGAATTCCCTTTGTCTGCGATCGCTAATTGCTTTGAATTGCTGTGTCGACAACAGCAACTAATGCTATTGTGTTACAAAATCTGTCCTTGTTCAGTAACATCATTATCATTACTGTAGTTACCTGATTGGATCCAATGACATCCTCTTTCTCATTATCCTGACTACCATAAGACGGTGCATCTTCAATAAGTGGTGTTTTTTCTGGATCGTTACGTCCATTTAAAGATGAGCATTTCTCTGATTTTTTACTCAAGTACGCAGGTAATCCATAATTATCTTTATCTTTTTCAGCTTTCTGTTTCTGTTTCAGTTCGTAGCTCATAGCGAGTGCGAAGTATGCATAATTTATGACAATGTATGTGAGTAGAAATGGCATTGTAACAATCGTTGCTAAGGTGTTTAATTTACCGATCAGAATGAAGAGAATCGCGATAAATGCGATCAGGAATGTTGCGTTTTGTGGTTCGTTGTTTGATGCTCTCTGAAAAGAAAAAACAAGAGAAAAAGTGACAGGGTCACTGAGGGAGGGGGGGGGGGGGACTGAATACATTTGACCAACGGGGATGTGCCGTTTTTCAGTGTATCGTTTTCATCAATTTTCTTTAGCACAGGGTATCAAAATAAGGCAATTTTCTAGAGAAGGTTTCCAAAACATGTCAAAAGGAGATATTTTGCTGGATCAGGTCGTTTTTCGCTCAAATTTTTATGTTTGGAGTATACTTTTCATTTTGGTAGATATTGCCTTTTGCTCCTTGGGGTAGACATTGCCTTTTGTTCCTTGGGGTATCATTGTAGTAGCATTGTAGAGTAATTCTGTAAGTAGTGTAGTGTAGCTCGTAATATATATTGTAACTTTTCATTGGAATATAAAAAAATAAAAAATAAAAACTTACCCTTTTTGCAAAGGGCTTCAGTATCGGAAGAATGTTGTCTTCTGCGATTTTTTGAAGCACTCTCGGTGGTCCAACAACGCCGCCAAGTACAGACGAGAGTGATGAAACGTAGAGGCCAAGCAGGAACAGAAATCCAATTACAGACATCTATGGATAGATGAAAAATTTGATTTTTAATACCGGTTGGACCAAAAAGAATAATAATATGATAATTTCTTTATTTAAGGTTGGCTTCTCGTCTACCTGATGCTAATTAAAGCCAACGTTAATAACAAAATCAAATATATAAGAATATCAAATAATCTACCGGGTGAGTCAATAAAAAGAATCCCCGTTTGAAAGGTCACGGCTCCCTGGATATCAAGACAATGATATCGGCAAATATATAGTTTTATGGTAGAAATGTTCAAATCTACAATAAATATTAACTGACTGAAATTGGCTACTCCATTCTGAAATTATGAGGGATCTTCTCCAGAATGCCTCTTCAAAAACCTTCAAAACGTGCCCAAAATCATGAACAGATTTCCCTAACATTTCTGCCTTACAATGGCCTTACAGCAATAACTTGTGAACAATTTAGCACGTGGTATCCTCTTGGGAGGACGAATATGTCCCCCCTTTGGTATCGATGACCTATTCAGGGGGATTACAGTCTCCCAAGAGGACAAAATACAAGAATTTATGTGGGTGTCATCAATTTTAGGAAGGAAAATGTGCTCATTGTTTTCATTCGTTTTTGCAGGTTTTTTGAAGGGGCTTTCTGCATAAAATCACCCATATCCACGGGAAGGAATGGCCGATTAAAGCCGGGTAAATTACTGAACCTAATTGAACACATTGGCAATAAAACAACACATTTTTCAATGTTATTGCTTTCATATTCATGGAGCAGTGGCCTTCCAAGCGGGGATCCTTTTTTCTCACTCACCCGGTACAACTACAGAAATCCTAAATTTTTAACATAATCTACAGTAGCAGTCAAAATCGTAGCTTTTAATATTTGTTTTGAAACTATTCAATGTCTGGTACTCTTTTAACGAAGATAGCATTGCATGCTAACTTAGATCCAAGAGAATGTCATTTTTAATACCATACATTTAATTGATGCTAAGAATGCTTTTGTCAACAAAGGACTGGAGGTATGCTGCGGAGGTTGTTGATTTTTGGGCATTAGGCCATAGCGGACAAAAACTAACAAGGTAGGCCAATCTTTGATCTTCACGATGCCCGTGGCGTAACACTGTAAAATCCAAGGAAACAATTTGAGTTCAGTAGAATTTTCAAATTTGCATGATTTTGAGGTTCCAAAAGTTTGCTATTGACTTTCCTGGTATCATGGAGATAACGAGAGATTTATAAAAATAGAAATAAATCTCTTCGTTGAATTAGCCTACAATAGCTGTCCATGCAGCTGCTTTTAAACTGTATACTTTTGATGATTATATTTTATCCACTATTTTCTTATCTATTATATGTATTTTAATGTTTTAACGTTGGAATTAATTAGCTAACTTTTCAGCTATCTTTTACTGTAATTCAACGATAAAGAAATCGATGATAATGATGAAACCAGTCATAATTCTTACAAGTCCTTTACATTTTGAAATTCTTGAATAATCTCTGTCTTACCTTCTGCATAATCATATTATCGTCTCTCAAAGCATCCCTGGTACACGTAGCTCCAAGCAGGAAGATGAATATTACGTAGAATCCACCACTGGAGATAAATCAAATAATTAATTTACGATAACTGTTTAACGATACAAGAGACGTAAGAAGAGCAGTGACGGTGGCATTTGTTGCTGTTGTTGTTCTCTCGGCTGGGGTTTCTGTTGTTCAGCATTATCGCCTATGCTCACCTGACATCAAATGTGAAACCAGCTCCAGTGAAGCATGTAAAGCATAGGGCTCAAATCTTTAAAAAGGTGGCTGTAAATTTTTATCAACTCTTTTTGGGCCCTTTGCTGTAAATCTGCCGTGGAATTTTTTCATATCTTGATTATTTCCAAAATGGCGGTATTTCAATATTTTTGAAAGAATTCACTGAAAATTTTGCAAAAAATTGAAATCATCATAAATCCTAAATCAACAGAAGAAAAATAATGCAATCTTCAAGAAAACAATAGTTTGCAAAGCTCTACAATATGGTGGTTAACAAGAAGTTTGTATCTCTTCTGGTTTAGGATTTAGAAACTTGATGACGTCACAGCCTCAAATATGATAAATGCCGCCACTTTGAAATTAATCAAAACATCAAAAAATATCCGTGGCAGATTTACAGGCAACTACCTTAAGTTCCTTTGCAGCTTTTAGTTCAAAGAATGTAATAGAACTTTACACCGACCTTTTTAAAGATTTGAGCCCTATGCCCTACAGTGTTTATCAGTTAAAATCGCTTATGTATGGCCTGTAGTCGCAAGTTTAGCTGCATTTCTTCCATGTCATGATATTTTTGCTCCTGATGGTATCGTGCTTTTAGTGTTGTAAAGTAGTTCGTCTTTGTAAAATTCATATTGAAAATAAAAACAAACAAACAAAACGAAGAAATGAGCAAAAAAAGGACACAAAATTCATTGTTTCAGCCTTTGTATTCGTTTAGTTGGTAGATTCCTACCACATTGACACTGACACAGATAAACCAGTTTTCTACACGAGGTTAACTTTCAGCCAATCAAATGGATCCGATTTGTTAGTTTGACGGTTTGACCAATCAAAACACAACATTGGAAAGCCTGGTTTAGCTTACGCTGGTTTATCGTGACAGAATAAATACAGTATTATGCATCTATATCTTCATAAATATCGCTTGGTCAGCTTGAGCTATGGCTATTTACAATCTTTTTTGTAAGAACAATGTTCACAAGAATATTCAGGCTCAGAATCATACAATCTTTAAGAATATTATAAGAATATTGCTCAGCCTCAGCTCATATTTGTGTCTCAGTTTTCAGCAGTTGCCTGCTTT
>REGL01001375.1:68691-81116 GCA_004194395.1 Aurelia aurita complex sp. Pacific
GACAAAGAATCGATATTTCTCATTACGTATGCAAAATCAAAATAATTGAAATTAAATATTCGTAACACCTGCAATGAATCATTGGTAAGATCAACTTCGTAGTGCAATAGTACTTATTCGAACTTATTCGTTTATTTTGTTCAACGGAATGGAAACACACCTTGAGCAAGTAGTGCAGGTGCAGCCATTATCTATGGTGCAGCTTTTCGTCTCTTTCAATAAGGGATTGTGTGAAAATGAGAACGCCGAACATTGTAGCAGCCACGCTTATTTTGATGACGATGGAAGCCGGGACGGATGATATATTTATGCAATAACATTTTTTACTTCTACCTCCATCTTGGTTCATACCAGAGTAAAACCATGATAAAAAATGTAAAGTTTACGTGTAAACATTTTGGATTTTGGCACCCTTTCAATTGTCCACCTGAAGAAATATGGGGGTGATAAAACGGCAATAGCAAACACATGGCCCCGGGCACATGGCCGAAGATTTCCTTATTGAATTGTTAGAGTGTGTCGTCCATTATGCCCATGTCGTCGCAAAGTTCTGAGTTAGATCTTAAAAGGCCTAAGAGCAATTAATGAAAAAACCAACTGGCCAGGCTATATCTATAGTGGGCGACTGGCCATAATGGGCGACGCTACTCTAGTCAAATATGGAAGTTTTCTCTGTCAGAGTACATACTCAGAGTATCCTTTCTACAATTTTCTTGAGGGGACGATGAACCATGCATGAACGAGGGGGAGATGCTTACTAGTGTCATCATGCTCGTACAAAAAGACGTGGGAAAGGTTGCCTTTCTTCAAAGTAGGCAAGGGCCCGTGTGGGCCGTGTTTAGGGAGGGGTGCCAATTCAATCACAATTTGAAAAAAGGGTGTACTTTTTGCAATTGATCAATTCAAACTCTTCTGCACAGCACAGGGCAGCGTTTATGGTGCCTATGTTAAACCTTTATTAATACACGAGTATGATACTATGGAAAAATATAAGAGTGCCCCCCCCCCCTCAGGAAATTTTCCCCAACCTTGCAGGGCTTGGGCTTGGCGTTTGGTTTGGGATTGTAAATTTGTTCGCGTCAGCATTTCTGGCGTCTGCAGTTAGCCTCATTTCGAAGTTTTGGCATCGAAGCGAGAACTCACTTTCAAAAAGAAAATTTAGGCCATATAGAAGAACAGCAGCGTGATCAGCGTGAAGCAACTCCAATCTCCAATCAGAACATGCCTGTTGATGAAGATCGCTGGGATCCAAACCTGCTCATCGTGTGTCCCTATGACGATGCTCATAGAGTTGCTGCAAGCAGATACCAAAGACATATTTTGAAATGCCGAAAGGTAAAAAAAGCTACGCTACTGCTAGCTACACTGAGAAGAGAAACTCCACTTCTCTACTGAACTGTATGTATTGTGTAAACATTGTGTGTATGGCTGGGCCAAAGAAAGTCAAATGGGGGCCTAGCCTCTGAAGCAGAAGTAAGGGCCTGTTTATGCGCATAGGCGTAGCCGTAAGAGACAGGCCACGCTGGAAAACATGTATGTTACGCCAAATATCTTTGGCGTAAGCGACATCATCAAGAACAATGGCAAAACAATATGCCTATTGTCTTCAGACAATTGGCGTGGCGTGAACCTTTGGCGTACCAAAAACGAACTTTCCACCCTGGGGACAGGGGGCTGTGTAGCCCCCCCCCCTAACGTTGGAAAAATATGCAAAAATCAGCCAGAATCAGGCAGAAATCTGCTTATATACCTTATTATAAGTCTGGCAAAATTTCCTTAAACAATGAATTTTTCATTGGGCAGCCCCCCAAATCTAATCCCCCCCCCTATGCCCATGTTTACACGATCCCGCCACCTTGCCAGGATATCTCACCCTAGAGGCAGGATATCTTACCTTGCCGGGATACCCCAGCTGCCCAAATATAGAAACAAATACAATTTCCATATTGCGTTACATGGCAGTTTTATCCCATCTGCATCCCGTCTTCCCAGGATGTTTTCATCCCATCTTGGCATGGCGGGATATCTAGTCTAGCCGGGATGATTTTCTCCATGTAAACAGAAACAGGCAGGATATCGCTCTTGCCGGGATGAAATTGACATCAATACGCATGGGATAATGATCAGTCTTTCGTTATGGTGATCGGTGAAACCAAATAAGCCTGGATAATTTTCATCCCATCCCGCCTCTGTCTCTCATGTAAACACAAAAAGAAAAGCATCTTGGCTAGGCGAGATATCCTGGCAAGGCGGGATCATGCAAACAGGCCCTAAATGCATAGGCCAATGTAGAAAGCTTAGCTGTTGCATGGCTGGATGCTCTTTACAGTTTGTGAACATGATGCAAAATGAGTGGATAAATACTTATTAAACCATCCCCAAAAAGAATCAATTATTCTGTGGCGCTTGCACATCCCAGAAGAACAATATGGTATTCAAAACAGATGACAGATAAACAATAAAGGACTCTTGTTGCACACCCAATATCTCAGCAAAAATTGTCCTGCTTTCCATACTGGCCTGCAGGAAGTAAAAGGCACATTTTGGTCCTCCTAAATCACATTTAAATATTCTTTTTTCTATTCCTAGAATCATCCAGACAAAGACACTGTTTCTTGCCCTTACAATGCAAGACATATCATGTTGAGGCCTGAGCTCCGCAGCCATCTGGGACATTGTCCTGACAGGGTAAGAGTTATGAAACATGATATCAAAAATACCATTTCAGATTTTAAAGAAAATTGACATCCTTGAAAGCTGGCCCAGGCCCAGTTGAAAATATACCCTATTATTGTATTGGATAACTTTGACACATGCTGCTGGAATTTAAAACATGATGAACCTGAACCTGAACCTGTTTCCTTGTGTGCAGCGGAAGCAACAATAGGTGTGTGGATGCTTTCTTTAGATGACATCAGCTCTTTTGAAATGCCTCATTCGCCTCAATTTGATGTAGAGGTAAATCCCAAAGCATGCATTACTCTCAGCAACGCATGAAATAGTTTTGTATGTGTATTTGCGTAAAAATAGGCATGGTGTAGATTTCTTGCTGTGCTGGGATTTGCATAATTCCCCTCAAATTGACACAAAATTGATAAAGATTATTGTGAAACACATCTACAGTGAAAGCATGATTCTTGCCATATTTTACCAGTTGATGAACTTTCCCAGTTAACAGCAAACAAAGCAATGCTTGATGATGTGCCCCTAATGCTTGATAAATTTCTTTCGCACCACATGAGCAAGTCCCCTTACACTCACAATAATCTTTATGAATATTCAAATTTCACAATTATCATTATATTGTTGTGAATAAGGTCTATAGCTATGGTCTCAGTGTCCCTTTCAGCTTTTCATGAAGGTAGGAGATCTTTCAGAAGCAAAACAAGTTCTTAAAAGTTGTCTGATTGAGACCATTTTTCTTTGTAAATTGTTTTCATTTTTCAGCATTTACATCTCAAATCCGCTTGATAGCTCTGCCAATGCTCTGATAGCGAAAGACAATCACAAATGTAAAGTAGACCATGTATGAGCATGGTCACTGAAAGATACTATTTTTGAAGTCCTTCATTTATTCATGTAAAATCTCCTCTTCATTGCAGGTTGCCATAGATGCAGATGTTGTTCAAGGTTAGCAACAAGATTGTCATCAATACACAATTATGCCAAAGGTAGTGGTGAGAAGTTTGTCACCAAGCTGCATTGCGTTCCAATTGAAAATTGTTGATGATCCTTTATGAATTTGATTAAAGAAATGCAATGCATCTTGGTGAAAAGTCACCACTGCCATCTTTAGCATTATTCTTGAATTCAACATAAAAACAATGTTTAAATCACCTGCCGTTTTAAATAGATAAAACGGCAGGAGTTCACCAGCTCTGTTTTATCAAACAGCAGAAAACTGACTTGATATAAATATCGTACAGCATTTCTGCTTCTTTTAATTTATCAGCTCTAGGCCCTGGTTCCATGGTTTTTATGTTGGCCATTTTAACCATTTTAATTTTAATCCGAAATGGCAAAAAACGATGTTTAAATCAGATTTTTAAGCATGGCAGATTCTGCCATTGTAAATGCAGTTTGATTTGACACGGCAAAGAACGACATTTAAACAAGGCCTTAAATGCATTGAAAAAAAGAAGCCTGTAATTGTTGAGATTACTGAGGTATCAAAAATAGCCCAAAGGAAGACAAAAGAATAATTTACACCAACTTTTTCAAAGATTTAAGCCCAAAGATACTTTAACAGTCCCTCAAAACTAGAATTGAAAGTTACCATGTACTAAATTCCGTGCTTAAAACACATTCAATGCAAGGCATATTGCATTTTTCTTTTCCAGGTCAGAATGAAGAAACTGGAGAGATAGAAAGACTAATGGGCAATGTTGCAATGCCTGAAAGAAGATGGACATGTCCTACGGAGTCTGAAGATTGGGATTTTGGTAATTGGCTTCTCTTCCTGTGTTTAATTTCCCTTTGCAGGATTAAAGAAAGACTGCCATATTCAAGCAGAAAGTTGCAAAATTTGTGCAAATTGATCGTGAAACATGTCAGCTTTAGGTGAAGGTTTTCTTTCTCTATAGGGGAAAACCTGTTCTCAGAAAATTAAATTTCTTTCAGCCAGAGGTGGAAAAAATGCGTGAAGCCGCGAAGCAGCTTCGCAAGAAGCTTGTTTGTATGGAAGGAAGAAAAGGGAAGGAAAGAGAGGAAACATTATAGAAGGAAGGAAAAGAAAGGAACCGACAAAGGGAGGAATGAAGAAATTAAGAGGAAAAGGTTGTAAAAAGGATGGAAAGAAAAAGGAGAGCAAGAAGAAAAAAGGATTGAAGGAAGTAAAGAATAGAAGAAAATTAATGTTTGGATTATGCTGTCTTCGTTTACAGTTTTCTGATCCAAGGAAGCTCTTGAAAGTATTTTCAGTTCCTGGTGGATTGTCGACTACACTGAAATCTGAGACTACAGAAAATTGATAAAACAACAGAAGGAAGAATTCTGTTTTGACGTTCCTTCGCAGGAAGGCAAATATTTTTTCCACCACTGCTTCAGTATTTTTAGTTCACACTGAATTTTTGCTCAAATGAAAATCTGCCGTTTAGTCATCACCAAAGCATGTTTGTTTGAATCTCTAAAGAGTCCTTGGCAACAAAATCTACAGTACTTTAAGTCATCTTAGAAATACCAGTGTGCCAGAAAAAAGATCATACTTTCGAAAATTCGCAGCACCACAAGTATTTCATGGATTTGAATGATTCAAATCCTAAAAAGCCAAAAGATTAAAGTATTTTTAATTTGTGATTTTTCTCGTCTTCTTACGAGCACTGCAAATATAGGCAAAGTCAACTTTACAAAAATTTCATGTTTTCAAAATGACTGAAAAAGGGCGTGAAACGCTTGATCAAATCGTTAGGACTCTCCTCACACAGAACGATACACACGGGCGTTTCACTTCTCTCAAGAGTAATAAGACATAGATTCTCAAACAGATACTAAAGATTTTCAATCCCATGGCCATAAATCTTCAGATGATATCTCTCACCTGTGAGAAAATGCTTTTTATCTGTTGTTCTGAGCGAGGAGTCCTTTGTGATTTGATAAAGTATTCTAGGCCTTTTTCAGTCATTTTGCAACCACGAAGTTTTTATAAACGTGAATTTACCAATTTTTCCAGTGCTCATAAGAAGGCGAGAAAAATCAGAAAAATACTTCGATCTTTTGGCTGTGAAGCAAATATTGATTCATTCCAATACTCTTGATGCTATGAATTTTCAAAAGTGGGAACTTTTTTCTGGCTTACCCGGTACTTTACTGCGTTAAAAACTTATAATCCATAAATTCATAAGAATTAGAATCAGCCTGATTCTTGATAGTTGTAAAAATCAGACTTCACAGTCAATAATTTTGTCCAAGGTACGAGAAGAACTTTTATTGCACTTGAAAACTGGTGATGAGGAGAGGACTGATAGTTTATTGCAGAGTGGGAACCAGGCTTAGAAGAACATGAAGCCATTTCAATTTACACAATGATTTTCGTCTTTATTCTGTTAGAGGCAGAAGAACATGAGACAGAAAGATCCAACAACATGGCGGAAGTAAATTCCACTGAAAACTATGCGTAAGTAACATATCAGACATCAATCAAGTATCAAGTGACACCTTAGAGGCCCACAATCATCAGCTCCCTTTATCAAGTACATTAAAAACCTGCATATAAGAATCACCCATTTTTAAGAACCTAAGGCCTAAAATGTTCTAATTGCAACCCATTACAGAAGAACTTATTCATCCTGAAATTCAAGGAAGGTTCTTATCTTTAAAAAAGTTAAGTGTTAACTACTGGTTGGTAATATGTGACAAAATGTTTTAAGAAATTTAGCCAGATACTTAAGTTGATACAAATCATATGTAAACAATTCCTTGTATGAATGGATTTGATACAAATACGGCCAGGTAGATAAGGATGTCCTTTATGTGATGTTTTCATGATGGTGAGTATGTGAAAACCTTGTTTTCTTATATTTGGCCTAAATTCCCGAAGATCTCTAATTAATCCTTTTGATAAGAACCTATTTAAGGACCTTGCATCCTGATTTCAAGAATAGTATCATTTGCATAAGAACCTAAACAGGGTGATTTCAAAATGTAAGGTTCTTATATGCGGGTTTCTACTGTATATACTGTACCTACTACCCAATTATTAGCTGAAATTTTGCAAACAAAGTTACAACAGATAATAATTGCCCTTCCTTAGCTTTTTATTTTATGGAGAATGATAAAAATGATTAAATTTGACCAATGTCTCTTTCTTACTTAGTATATTTGTTGGACGAGGAGGATGTGTCGTTTTTAGGGCATCATTTTGACTTCCTTTTCTAGTGCCAGGTATCAAAAGAAAGGAATTTTTCTAGAACCAAGTATCAAAAGCTGTCAAAAATGGATATTTTGTAAGGGTGGGTTATTGCTCAGTTCAAGTCTTACATTTTAGAGTATACTTTTCACCGACGTTTTTGGGGTCAGGACAGTTCGTAGGTGACTGTTGTTTGGTCAGAAAATTCTGCAACCTCGTAGAAAATATTTTTGTTGGGTATATCCCTGTACAAAATATAGTCAAGCACCCCTCTCTGGGGTTTCTTATTGTCTTTATTTTATTTCTTTTTATTCAAAAGCTCTATTTAGCTCAAGATTCAGCTCTATGCTTCTCTAAGCACAAATCAAAGAAAAAATTGAAGATGTCTCATTCCACTGAAAATTGAGTTGAAGGCAATCTGTCTCATTCATAATTGGCTGAAGAATGTACAAGAGGATTTAAAGGGGCTTCATCCCCAAAATGTAAACAAAACGATCATTTTTGCTGTTTTTTGAAAGGTGAAATCACACAGGACTTTCATATTTTTTTCAAAATGAAAGTTGCTCTTTGGACATAAATCATTGTACTTCACTATTAGGAACAAACCAAACATTCATATCCTCTACGATTGCTCGGATATAAGTGGATTTTCGACGATCCCTTTTTGGTGGCTTGGGTGAAGCCACCAAACAAACTGCAGAACCACTTTTTGGTGGATTGGGATCATTTCGAATTTAGCTGAATTTTTATCATGCTAAAAATTAAAATAGTCTGGGCTCTAGCTCCTTTCCTTTGTCTAAGCNGCTCATAAGAAGGCGGGAAAAATCAGAAAAATACTTCGATCTTTTGGCTGTCAAGCAAACTTTGATTCATTCCAATCCATCCAGTACTCTTGATGCTATGAATTTTCAAAAGTGGGAACTTTTTCTTGCTTACCCGGTACTTTACTGCGTTAAAAACTTATAATCCATAAATTCATAAGAATTAGAATCAGCCTGATTCTTGATAGTTATAAAAAGTAGACTTCACAGTCAATAATTTTGTCCACGGAACGCGAAGAACTTTTATTGCACTTGAAAATTGGTGATGAAGAGAGGAATGAGGAGTTTATTGCAGAGAGGAGATGAAGAGAGGAGAGGGGAGAGAGGAGAGAGGAGAGAGGACAGAGGAGAGAGAGCAGAGAGGAGATGAAGAGAGGAGTTTATTGCAGAGTGGGAACCAGGCTTAGAAGAACATGAAACCAATTCAATTTACACAATGATTCTCTTCTTTATTCTGTTAGAGGCAGAAGAACATGAGACAGAAAGATCCAACAACATGGTGGAAGTAAATTCCACTGAAAACTATGCGTAAGTAAAATACCAGACATCAATCAAGTATCAAGTGACACCTTAGAGGCCCACAATCATCAGCTCCCTTTATCAAGTATATACTGTACCTACTACCCAATTATTAGCAGAACTTTTGCAAACAAAGTTACAACAGATAATTAATATTGCCCTTCCTTAGCTTTTTATTTTATGGAGAATGATAAAAATGATTGAATTTGACCAATATCTCTTTCTTACTTAGTATATTTGTTGGACGAGGAGGATGTGTCGTTTTTAGGGCATCATTTTCACTTCCTTTTCCAGTGCCAGGTATCAAAAGAAAGGAATTTTTCTAGAACCAAGTATCAAAAGCTGTCAAAAGGGGATATTTTATAAGGATGGGTCATTGTTCAGTTCAATTTTTACATTTTAGAGTATACTTTTCACTGACGTTTTTTGGGTCTGGACAGTTTGGAGTTGACTGTCGTTTGTTCGGAAAATTCTGGAACCTGGTAGAACATTTTTTGTTGTTGGGCATATCCTTGTACAAAATAGAGTCAAGTACCCCTCTCTGGTTTTTCTTGTTGTTTTTATTTTATTTTTTTATTCAAAAGCTCTATTTGGCTCAAGATTCAGCTCTATGCTTCTCTGAGCACAAATTGAAGAAAGATCGAAGATGTCTCATTCCACTGAAAATTGAGTTGAAGGCAATCTGTCTCATTCATAACTGGCTGAAGAATGTACAAGGGGATTTAAAGGGGCTCCATCGCCAAAACGTAAACAAAACGACCTTTTTTGCAGTTTTTTGAAAGGTGATATCACACTAGACTTTCAAATTCTTTTCAAAATGAAAGTTGCTGTTTGGACATAATTCATTGTACTTCACTATTAGGAACAAACCAAACATTCATATCCTCTACGATTGCTTGGATATAAGTGGATTTTCAACGATCCCTTTTTGGTGGCTTGGGTGAAGCCACCAAACAAACTGCAGAATCACTTTTTGGTGGATTGGGATCGTTTCGAATTTAGCTGAATTGTTATCATGAGAAAGATTCAAAGAGTCTGGGCTCTAGCTCCTTTCCTTTGTCCAAGCTTTGTTCTCCAAACCAATCACCTGCGTGACAGAGCTCCTTCAAGCCTAAAGAAGCTTTGACGATATTTCCTCTTTTTCTAAAACAGAAATGGGAATGGAATATCACAAAGCAACACTGAAGTGAAATACTACAAGTCACCGTACAATAAACAAACAAAGAACTCTTCCTCAAATCGTAATATACAGCAAGACAATCAACCTGAGAGCAATAATGCATATGTGCGAATGGCAGGTAGAGGGTTCAGGTTTAACACTGCGCAGAATATTAGAAGACCACAGCTGCAGATACCGCGTGATTCAATGAACAATCTAACAACAACAATGACGCCATCTCCTGGCCGTGGAAGGGGAACTATTCTAACTAATTCACCAAAAAGGCCTGGTACGTAGCTTAGAGTGACAATGTTAACCTGGTTTAGATAAAGTTAAGTTGGTTTAATTGTGTCAGTGTCTTTGTCAATGCGGTATAAATCTCCCTTGCATCAGCTTGCATACTCCGACAAGCACAACTTTTCAAGGCATGTGCACATTTTGAAATTTTGACCAACTTAAAGGCACTAAGTCCGCATAAATAGCGCGTCCATGACCAATATCAGCTTCTTTTCAATCATAAAAGAAGAGTTGTGATTTAATCGCTATTGAAATGAAACCAAAGAAATTCCTGAGGATAATGCAAGGATTAAGAAGTCTTTGGTCTCCACTACTAATGACTTTAGCACAATTGTGCGATAACAAAGGGCCGTCAGCAGTTTGTCAGCATATGTTCAGGATAGCGTTAACGCTCAGCTATTTATATGGACTCAATTCCTTTAATTACTGGGATTTGGAGTAAAGGATGTTGAATTTCTTCGTGAGCTGGGCTTTAGCGCATCCTAAGCATATCTTTGCTAAGGAAAAATATTCATTGAGTAAGAGAACAACAAGGGTAGATTTTGTAATACAATAACGACAGTTGCGTTTGATTGACACCTCAATTCAAAGCGATTAGCGACTGCAGACAAAGAAGATTATCTCAACCATAAATTCAAAACAAGCAAAGCTGCAAAAAGTTATTCTGAAACCCAGGTAGCTAGCGCGCTCGTTGTGCATTCCAGAAATTGTTTTTAAGAGCAAACATGAGCATATATCGAAAGAAGAAGGAAATATCTACACATCTACCTCGGTATTTTATTTCTTTGGTTCAGAAGCTGAGCAGTAAATGTTTTAATAGCACCCAAAACATAAGAGAATTGAATCGCCTCCCAATTGGCTTTTGAACCAAACAAATTAAATGCCCGAGGCAAATATGTAGATGTATCCTTTTTCTTTCGATCTATGCTCATGTTTGCGTTTAAAAACATTTGCAGGAATGCACAGCGAGCTAGCTACCTGGGTTTCAGAGAAACTTTTTGCGGCTTGGCTTGTTTTGAATTTATGCTTGAGATAATTTCCTTTGTCTGCAGTCGCTAATCGCTTTGAATTGAGGTGTCAATCAAAACCAATTCGTGCTATTGTCTTACCAAATCTGTCCTTGTTCAAGAGAACTGCAAAGAAAGGTTTGATTCTTTTCGAAGTATATGTATTCTTTAATCTTAGCTTAAATTGATAGTATGATGCTGGATTTCCACGTTGCAAAATAACGATATCATACAGTGTGAATCCAAAAAACATATATCCTAGGTAGTTGTTAAAATACTTTCATGACTAATTAGAATTTTGCTATTATTTTATTGTAAATAGGTTTGTTCTGTTCGGGTTTGTTGTGTTTTGCTACACCATTTTTCTGATGAAACCGTTCCAGTTGTATGTTCCGTTGTATCTATAAAAATTAAAACAGAGTGGTGTGATTTGATTATTCTAGAGAATGGGTAAAGAAGCAGTTTAAGTTCTATCTATCATTCTTCCTGAGCTTATTTCTCTCCATCTTTCTTTTCTAAAGTGCAGGTAAATAAGCTCTTTACTTTTTCAAAATTTTGTAGGTACGTGTTCATTGTTTTCTGTATTTATTTTGGTAGGTAAGGGTGTATCCACTCCGAAGTGACCGTTCGTAATTTGCTTATATCTCTACTGGGCAATTAAAGAAAAGTTGAAACGTTTTTAACCCTGTACCGTATGAGTAAAACAAGAGTCCCAGTTTGGAAAGCCACTGTTCCCTGAATATCAAAGCAATAATATTCAGAACTGTCTTGTTTTATTGCCAGTATGTTCAATTAGGTTCCGTAATTTACCCGGCTTTAATCGGCCATTCCTTCCGGTGGATATGGGAGATATTCTGCAGAAAGCCCTTTCCAAAAACCTGCAAAGCGAGTGAAAACAATGATCAAATGCTCTTTGGTTTTCCTTCCTAAAAATGATGACACTCACAAGTATTCATGTATTTGTTCTCTTGGGAGAATGGAGTCCTCCTGAATAGGTTATTGATACCAGGGGGAAGACTTGCTCATCCTCCCAAGAGGAAAGCATGTCCTAAAGCGTGCAGAAGTCATTGGTATGGTAGACTTGCCCCAAGTCTATTGGTATGGTGTAAGACCCGTGTAAGGTAGAAATGTTAGGGAAATTTTTCCGTGATTTTGGACACGTTTTGAAGGTTTCTTCAAGAAGCTTTCTCGAGAAAAATCCCTCATAATTTCAGAACAGAGTGGCCAATTTTAGTCAGGTAAATTTTTTAATGGATTTGAACATGTCTACCATTGGATTATATATTTGCCAATATCACCCTCTTGATATTCAGGGAGCCATGACCTTCCAAATAGGGACTTTTTTATTGATTCACCCGGTATACCCCAAAATTGTGACAGAAATAAAAAATTTGAACCACGTACATGAAATTTGAGCAAATTCAATACCCTAAAAGAGTCATTTGCTAAAACGACATCTTAAGATTTATTTTCTGCCCATAAGGTTTATATTTGTTAATTATTACTGAAGGGATATCGTTATAAATGGATTACATATATAGGTTTTACCCCAAAAAATAGCACATCCCGTACCGGTATATGTGGTAGTTACCCCCTCCCCCTCCCGGGGATCACCTGGGAATTCCTTTCATCCTTTTTTTCAGATAGTTTTCAGTATCACTGTGCTGAATTGTTGACAAATTTGATCACTGATTCTGAGCTTGTTTTGAAGGATTCTGCGATTGAACAATTTACAAATCGCTCATAACTGGGCAAGAACAATACAACCGATTGAAACC
>REGL01001376.1:4821-25196 GCA_004194395.1 Aurelia aurita complex sp. Pacific
TAGAGTTAATTATATGGTCCTCAGAATTTCTACGATATTTAAAGTTGGAGTTGGTATTGATTGATGTGATTTCATTTTCATCTTCAAAAAATTTGCTGTGTTCAACCAAATCCTGCACGCTTCCTGTTCTTGCATTAAAATCTCCCTGTACCAATACTTCACCCTTAGTTTTGAAGTGGGCAATTTCTTTTTCAAGAATACATAAGTAATCCTTGTTGTACTTCTTTTCGTACACCTCTGGGCTGAAATAGACGTTTCCTACAAATATGTCTCTCCTACTAGATGTGTAATCCTTCTTAATTTTGAACCATAGGATGTCAGTGTGATCATTCTGATTTTTGATTGTTGAAACAACATTCTTAATGTGATCCTTAACATAAACAGCAATCCCTCCAGAACTCTTAAATTTTACTTTATCACGTTTCATTGAGTCTAACTTATGAAACCCAACGATACTAAGATCTGAGTTTTTGTTTTCATGTGTTTCTACTAAGCATAAAATATCGTATTTTGATACCTTTTCAAGGAAACCTTGATCGCAAAGTTTGCTACCTAATATTTTGCTTTAGTATCCATTTATTTTCCATGACAGTATTTTCAAGTTTAAGGGCATTTTTATGTTGGAAATAATATCCAGTAAAAGGGAAACCAAAAACTCAGATATATAAATAAAACAAAGAACAACAAGAAAACCTAAACCAAAACTTACAAAATGTACTGTGAAATCAGCAAGCAGTATTGAAAACTTTTCTGTCTATAAGAGAAGAAGTTGCCTTCTTGTGTTTTACTTTTTGATGGGCATCTGGCCGTTTGAAAGCATCAATATGAGTTGACCAATCCTCTGATCTAAACAAAATGAGTTGACCAATCCTCTGATATAGATAGTTAAATCTGAAGTGAGGTTGAAAATCTCAAAGGGAGGTCTTGTCGTCATGCCATTTGTCAAAACAAAACACAAGAAAATGGCGGACGCAGAGTGTATGGAAACTGCTCATTCTATCCAGAAAGTTACGATTTAGAAGAATAAAAGGAGCTTAAATCATGCCAAGGTACAATCAAAAGAAAGAAAGTTCAACGAAAAAAGATGGCTTTAGACTCGAAGAGCAACAACATTTAGGGTCACTCTTGGAACGTAATAGAAGTCAGGCAAGATCGCTTGAACTTTCCCTTTCAGAGGAGCTTGGGCGAGATAATTTCGATTCACGAGTAACCTTGAGATCATCAAAGGAAAATAAAAAAATGCTGAAAGATAAACAGAAGCTCAGAGTTGTGGTCTGCAATGAAGCTCTTGATAAAATGAATGATTTATCACCAGTAATGAAAGACCTCATAATGGAAGCAAGATCTGAATATGAAAGATTCATTGATGTTCTGTCACAAGGTCAACTTCAGTTTGATTATATACATGGCGAGACACAGCGGCTAAAAACAGATCCAAAAAGTCTGATAATGCTGCAAGAGAGGAAAGATGAACTTGAAAGAAGGATTGCAATAGTGGAGGAGAATAATAAAAGAATTGAAGATCAAGTTGAGCAAATGAAAAAAAAGAATGAATATAAAAGCAATCCTGAAGTTATTAAGGAAATGAATAAAGCTGGTAAAGCTCTGGTGGCTGTTGGAAGTTCGGACACTACCAAGGCACCATTTAAAAATCATGCCGTTCTTAGAAAGTTACCATTATCATCTGCCATAGATCTTGGCAAACTGGTGCGATATTCATCACAGTTGCAGGGCAAGATAAATAAACTGACACAAAGTTTGAAGGATAACTACATTTTGAAATCAAAATTTGTTCAGCTACAAGAAGAACGCGTGAAAAAGGAAACTGCTCAACATCATCTAATGTTGCATAATGCAAGGCTGAGAGAGCGCCATGAAAAGCTGAGATTAGCTGCAGAGGTGTGGATTTTTTCAATATTAAGTCCATTTTTTGCTCACATCTAGTAAACTCCCAGAAGCTTTTGGGCGCTGGCTCTCAAACTCTCAAAATTGGTAAACATGATAAAAGGATGAGTCAATGCAGACAGCATAGGCTTTGAAAGCAACTTATATTTGGGGGCTGCATTTGAATGGACTCATTTTATGGGTCCTCCAAAGAGTATTTTACCATGCTTTAATTGTCCTAGCAGTCTTGCTAAGTCATTCCTTGCCCCAAAATCAGTTTCTTATCATCACTGAGCAGCATTGTTGTAAATGGGAAAGGGAAATTTCATAGAGTTGGCCAAACTTCCCTAAGATGTCATTGAGGATGGTTAGCAGTATTGTAGATGAGCCTGGGGGTGGGGGGGGCGTTCTTAGTAAATTTTTCTGACGGGGATATGCCATTTTTCAGGGTATCATTTTCACCCATTTTTTCCAAAGCAGGGTATCAAAAGAAGGCAATTTTTCTGGAACCGGTTGTCAAAGTGTATCAAAAGGGGAAATTTTGTTAGATTGGGTTGTTATTTATTCAAATGTTTGTATTTTGGAGTATAATTTTGACGGATTTGTTCCAGAATCGGGTATCGTTTTGAGTAAAAATTTAAAAAAAGCCAGGTGGAAAATATTTTTTCTTGGGCACACAGAGAGCGAACGGTTTCTTCTGACGATGACCGTAGAGTCGAAACGCGTCGATAATAGCAGAGGAGATTAAAAGAAAAGAGTGAAGAACTCCAAGTCTTCTTTTCTTGTGTTCATCTTTTTAGTTATTGACTGTATATCTGAAAAAAATACAGGTAATTCCTGCAGTATGGCAGGGCAAATTGGATTCAGGCCCCCATCAGAACCCTCACCCTCCCTAAGCTCCTCCTGTGAGAATTTCACTCAACATGTCTAGTGGCGGAGCCATGGGGGGGAATGGGGGGGACAAGTCCCCTCCACTTTTCTCTGAGGTCACTCTTCCAATTCGTCTAAATCCGTTGAGAAAATGTCTTAGGAGGGGTTAGGTAGGTATCTTTAGAGCTTGATAAACAAAGAAGGGTGTTTCCTTAGGGTAAAAAAGGGCGTTTCCTGAGCATAAAAAGGGTGTGGTACTGAAAATTTTCCTGGGGGCTACGCCCCCAGACCTGCATATTGCTTCTTCCCCTCCACTTTTTTTTGGCTGGCGCCGCCACTGAACATGTCTTTTTTTCATTGCAGAAATTACGCGATGGAGGTGAGCCAGTATTCGCAAAATTGAGTACTATGTTTGGGTTAGTGACCAAAGCTATTGAAGACCACAGAAAGGACTCACCGGACCAAGCTTCGATTCAGAATTACGCAAACACTGGTGTACTTGAAGACGATGACCCTGCAAGAAAACGGGAAGCTGAACGCCTTGTGGAATACATGGATACCTTCAATGACATGATGAATGCGACAGAATACGAAAACGCAGCTAAACACGCGGCAAACTCTCCAAAAGCGATCTTAAGAACGTATGACATCATGAAGATGTTTAAAGATGTTAAACTTGACGATGAAAATAGCAGAACTCCTGCAATGATGTTTTGCCACGCTCTGATGACCACTGCAGATATCTCTGAAAAAATGTCTGGCGCATTATCATGCGAAGTGATCAAAACTGCTTTGGCTGCAAAGCGGTTAGATTTAGTTTCTTATTGGCTAACCAAGAATTGTTTTACGTACTCCCTTCCAATGGCGAACCAGCTTAAAGATTATTGTGAGTGTAAGGGGACTTGCTCATGTGGGAGCTTGAATCTTGCGAAAGAAATTTATCAAGCATTAGGGGCACATCGTCAAGCATCGCTTTGCTTGCTGTTCACTGGGAAAGTTCATCAACTGGTAAAATATGGCGAGAATCATGCTTTCACTGTAGATGATTATGTTGCTCTCTGCAAGAACTTCCCATCAACAAAATTGCTGCTATTTCTCATGTCAGCCCACCCTGATGATAAAATACCAGGGTTAATATCATTCCCAGTTGCAATGGACATACTCATAGATTCAAAGAGCACAACAGTATTTAAAGAAATATTGCAACATGTGTATGAACATGGTCTTCTGCACATCGACAGGAAACAAAAATCGTTCACTGAGTTGGTGTTTGCTGAGACTATCAAGGATAACATGTCAAGAAGAAAATGGGACAAAGTTGTGCAATTTTGCGCTGATAATTCTTTAGATGAAATTGCACTTGAATTGCTTTCCGTGTTGACCATCAGAGAAGCAATTGACACTGCTGCTTACAAATACTTGTTAGACTATATTTCATAGTCATAGTCTGTTTAGTTCTTGGTAGATCTTTGCAAATGTTACAAATTAAGAGACAATCAATGAACAATTTCATCTGCTACATCGCGTCTTGCTCGTTGCATTTCTTCAACATACAGTACCAGGGCCTCTTTTAAGGGACCAGGACTTGGGGGCAATCAGTTGTTTCCTGTATTACAAGTTTGAAAAGTTAGAAGCCATTTCGTTTGAAAATTTAAAACAATAGATTGAAAAAAGGGACTAAGGGGGCAATTTCCCACCCAGCAAGTATGTTAAAAGAGGCCCTGCAATATACCATCACCTGCATTCAATGCTTTTTGTTTGCATGCTGTATGCTGCACGAAAAAGGTTCATGTTGCTCATTCTAATTAAATAATATCGCATATTATCAAATCTATTCGTCGGAGTCTGCCCTCTTCAAAAGTAGCATTTAGAAGCCATTGCCGGTAGAGAGGTCATCAATATAAACACGAAAAAGCAACGATCCCAGGCAAGATCCCTGGAGGACAACACGGTATTCCACTTCAGTTCACAATGACTGACAAGCAAATTCAGAGAGATAAGCGATTGCAGCAATAGAAATTCTGTCAAAGAATAAATAAAAGCCAACAAAGCTGGAAAAGATTCACTGAAAGCATAGTCAATCGAAAGAAACTACGTATGCTGGAACCAATGGGGGCTAACCGTGTAATAAGGATTCATAAGGATATATCAAAACTTGTGTCTATCGTAGATCAAATTAAAATACCAAGCGAGGAGCACTGTTTGTGCAATGTTTACGGATTTTTACTTTGCAAGTGATGGACAGAGGACCTCTATAGTTTTGAAGCAACCTCTTATATTTTCACTTTCTCATGCCATAAATCAGCAACCACTTGCCAGATTGATTCCAGCAGGGTCTTAAAACCGCTAAGCCAAAGCTTCTCCTATGCAACTGTATCAAAAATGAGACAATTGCCATTAAAGCTCCTCCACAGCAGCCGTGAACGTACAGGGTCTATGTTTGTGGGACACCCTGTAATGAGTCAGTCATCATCGCATACAAAGATAGTTTTTCAAATTTCGAAGATTTGCTTACAAAAGCAAACACAGTGTCCGTTCACCACAAGAATTTACAGTTGCTTGCTACTGAAATTTTTAAAACTCGGGTCCAAGTTTCATGGATCAAATCTTTGTAGAGAAAGATACTAGATACAGCCTTCGTAGTGGCAGAAATATTTTGGCACCAAAACCAAACACGACAGGGTATGGTATTGAAAGTGCACGTTTCCTTGGATCTAAGATATGGCATGCAATGCCATCTTCCTTAAAAGAGCCCCACACTTTGAACAGCTTCAAAAGAAACATTAAAAGCCATGAGTTTGCTTGCAACTGCAGATTATGTAAACGATATATTGAGAATCGAGGGTTTCTGTAGTTGTAGCATGGTTGTAGATTGATTGATATCCTTGTAACGTAGTTTTAACAATATCAACATGTATCTAAGTTTTCGTTGGCATCAATTAGCTTTAGCTAGACCAGAAGCCAACCTAAAATAAAGAAATTATTATTATTATTTATTATTATAAAGAACAAACAAAATCTTATGCTAAAAGAAACATCATATAAATATCATAAATAATTGTTAACCAACATATTCTAAAATACTACAAATTCGTCAAATTTCATACTTCTTAAATTTATTACTCATTTCTGATGAGCCCCATCCTTTAAGTGTCGCTTTGAAAACTTTTCTCTTTCCTTGAATCGTCTGTTTCGGTTTTGCCTCGTTGTTCTCAGAACTTGACCCACGTTTTTCTTCTTGGCGATCCTTTTCTGGGTCATCTCTCTGGGTGTTGCAATTCTTCATCGAATTATCTTTACTTTCGTTTTCGGTCGCTGAAAGGCAACGAAACGAAACTCGGTCTCAAAAATGTTCAATGGTGTGTCAAAAGATAGGAACTGCTTTGACATACAACTGCAAATCGTACAATAAGCAAATTTTAAAAATTGAAAATCGTCCAAACACATAAAATCACACTTGTTATTTCTGTTCATTTTCGGCGAGCTAAATACTTGCAAAGACATTTGCAATTTTTCGAAAAAATGATTGTTCGAAAAACACTGATCACATTTCGTAAAGACGAAAATTTGAAGGACTACGACAAAACAATCACTTTTTGAAATGCAAAGGCTAAATTTAAAGTATAACAAATAAAGGTTTTTATATTGCCTAAATGGTGATGCATCAAACGGCCACCCTTTCAACAGAAGGGCTATTACAAACTCTAATTCTAAATTCCCAAATTATCTTGGAATAACTTCTTTACAACTTGTCTGGTTCAGGTGGATGGATATTAATCATATTTCACCAAAACGCACTTTCACATTTATACTTTTGATTTAAATTTTATTCACTTTTATTTCTCCCTGACAATCTTACACTTTTCGTTTAAGAAGCACCTCTGAAGGGACCATTATGGAAATAAGGTCAATTTGATCATTCAATACTATCCCTGCCACCACACAGTTAGGGGTGTTTTTAAAGGTATTTATTCAATTTGTATTAAGTTGTACATTTCAATTGATATTTTGTGGCAAATTGATACATACATACATATTACATCATTGGCCCATCTGTTATATAATCGTGTTGATGAAAACAGTTTGCAGGAAATTGAGCAAGGTTCCCCCAGGATTTGCTTGACTTGCATAGATTTGTAGTGACACTCTTAGCAAGTCCAGCTCCAGCTTCTCCCATGATTCCATATACTCTTTCAGGATTATTGTTGTTAAGCAATCATTTATATTTTGGAAAAAGTAGTAATAAGTTCAATGCAATTAGTTTCCTTTCTATGAGAGTTTTATGTCAGGCATCAACTTCATGCCTCACTAGATTTGGACATTTCAATGTTTCTTTTGCAAAGATGGATGAATTGATACCTGTGTGCTCTGCTTCTTCGATCATGAGCTTCTTTTTTGGCTTCACAGCCCAATGCATTGATGTTCTCCCTGCATCATTCAGTCTCATCCACATTTTGAACGGAATGGCGAGTCCACTTCCTCTCCATTCATCATAACTTGCTCGTGATGCTTCATCTGAAAGGATCTCATATGCCCAGCGCACTCTAAAAATTCCAGGTATAAGATAAGGTTAGGTTGAAAAAAATCTGAGGCCTCACTACTCACTACAAAAGCTGAAAATGAAAAATTGATTAGCAATCAAAAAGATCAGATCTAATTTGAATAACAAAATAATAACCAAATTTATTGCTCAAATAACTATTTTTCATCCTTATTAACATCTTGTCTACACCTATCAAAATACTGTGTAAGACCACATAGAAGTGTACAGTATATGCTGGCAAGTACTTGGTATTTTGTTTGACGTTAGTTGGTCATGTGCGGTCTTACTGGATACAGTATTACATACAATCGGGCATGGTTTCGGGACATTTCGTTTGGTCTTATACCAAGTACTAGCCCTAATTCAACAAAATAAATATGTTTGGAAAAACACAGAAGATACTTAAATTAGCAAACAGGTTTTTGATTGAGAAAAATTGGAGAAAGTCGCAAAAAAGCACAGCTTTGTCATGTACCCTAGAATTTGAAAAGAATTATTGAGTTTTCATATCAGAAAGTTAACAAAGGAAAGTGATGATTGACTTGACATTTTGTAAGAAACCGAAATGAAATGTTGTTCCGCTCCGATGGATAGTATTGAAAGTGCACGTTTCCTTGGATCTAAGATATGGCATGCAATGCCATCTTCCTTAAAAGAGCCCCACACTTTGAACAGCTTCAAAAGAAACATTAAAAGCCATGAGTTTGCTTGCAACTGCAGATTATGTAAACGATATATTGAGAATCTAGGGTTTCTGTAGTTGTAGCATGGTTGTAGATTGATTGATATCCTTGTAACGTAGTTTTAACAATATCAACATGTATCTAAGTTTTCGTTGGCATCAATTAGCTTTAGCTAGACCAGAAGCCAACCTAAAATAAAGAAATTATTGTTATTATTTATTATTATAAAGAACAAACAAAATCTTATGCTAAAAGAAACATCATACTGTATAACTATCATAAATAATTGTTAAACAACATGTTCTAAAATACTGCAAATTCGTCAAATTTCATACTTCTTAAATTTATTACTCATTCCTAATGAGCTCCATCCTTTAAGTGTCGCTTTGAAAACTTTTCTCTTTCCTTGAATCATCTGTTTCGGTTTTGCCTCGTTGTTCTCAGAACTTGACCCACGTTTTTCTTCTTGGCGATCCTTTTCTGGGTCATCTTTCTGGGCGTTGCAATTCTTTATCGAGTTATCTTTACTTTCGTTTTCGGTCGCTGAAAGGAAACGAAACGAAACTCCGTCTCAAAAATGTTCAACGGTGTGCCAAAAAACGGGAACTGCTTATGATATATGACTACAAATCGTACAATAAGCAAATTTTAAAGATTGAAAAATCGTCCAAACACACAAAATCACATTTGTTATTTCTGTCGATTTTCGGCAAGATAAATACTTGCAAAGACATTAGCAATTTTTCGAAAAAATGATTGTTCGAAAAACATTTATCGCATTTCGTAAAGACGAAAATTTGAAGGACTACGACAAAAAAATCACTTTTTGAAATGAGAAGGCTAAATTTAAAGTATAACAAATGAAGGTTTTTATATTGCCTAAATGGTGATGCATCAAACGGCCACTCTTTCAAGAGAAGGACTTATAACAAAATCTACTTCTAAATTGCCAAATATCTTGGAATAACTTCTTTAACTTGTCTGGTTCAGGTGAATGGATATTAATCATATTTCACTTTCAAATTTATACCTTTGATTTAAATTTGATTCATTTTTATTTCTTTCTAACAATCTTACATTTTTCGTTTAAGAAGCACCTCTGAGGGACCATTATGGAAATAAGGTCAACTCGACCATTTAATACTATCCCTGCCAACACAGGTAGGGGTCTTTTTAAAGGTAATTATTCGATTTGTATTAAATTGTTCATTTTAATTGATATTTTGTGGCAAATTGATACATACATACATATTACATCATTGGCCCATCTGTTATACAGTATACAGTAATCGTTTTGATGAAAACAGTTTGCAGGAAATTGATCAAGGTTGCTGGTTCCCCCAGGATTTGCTTGACTTGCATAGATTTGTAGTGACACTTTTAGCAAGTCCAGCTCCATCTTCTCCCATGACTCCATATATTCTTTCAAGATTATTGTTGTTAAGACAGTCCCGTCTAAGTGCCCCAGTATATTCTATCCCGGTGAAAAAATTGAAGCAAAAGTGGTCCCCGGACAAGACATGAATATCCCCGGTACAAAATGCCTCACAAGTGAAGCCTTGGCTGCAAATTTGCGAACCCCGGGGAGAATATCGAGAAAATGTTTCCTAGTAGAAACAGTTTCCCACCCATAATTATGCCTTCCTCGTTACATAATTGGAGCTCCCCAGTGAAAATTTGACCATACTTTTCGGTCACTAGGACCCCGGTGAACATCTGACCTCTCACCGGGACACTTAGACAGGGGTATGTTAAGCAATCATTTATATTTTGGAAAAGGTAGTATTAAGGCCAATGCAATTACTGTAGTTTCCTTTCTATGAGAGTTTTATGTCAGGCATCAACTTCATGCCTCACTAGATTTGGACATTTCAATGTTTCTTTTGCAAAGATGGATGAATTGATACCTGTGTGTTCTGCTTCTTTGATCATGAGCTTCTTTTTTGGCTTCACAGCCCAATGCATTGATGTTCTCCCTGCATCATTCAGTCTCATCCACATTTTGAATGGAATGGCGAGTCCACTTCCTCTCCATTCATCATAACTTGCTCGTGATGTTTCATCTGAAAGGATCTCATATGCCCAGCGCACTCTAAAAATTCCATGTATAAGATAAGGTTAGGTTGAAAAAATCTGAGGCCTCACTACTCACTACAAAAGCTGAAAATGAAAAATCGATTAGCAATCAAAAAGATCAGATCTAATTCGAATAATAAAGTAATTAACAAATTTACTCCTCAAATAACAAGTTTTCATCCATATTAACATCTACACCTATCTAGATACTGAGTTAGACCACGTAGAGGTGACTATGCTCAAAAATTAAGTGACCGAGGAAAGTATAAATAGATAATCAAATGACAGCAAGAAAAGTCACTTTAACATTTTTGACAGAGCTTCCCCCATCAAGGACTGTTGAGCTACTAGGAGGCCTGGCCAGTTTTATTCCAACAATATTGCAAGATATTTGTTTATTTTCAACTGCCTCCCAATATTCCCCTCATATCAAAAACATGGTATTTGGTCATCTCCTGATCAAAACTACTTGTGGATGGAGGAGGCATTCATGTACACAGACCTTTCAAATTCTTTATGAGCAACTTTATCATCTGCACCAGCTTTGTCTGGATGGCACTTTTTGGCCTTGTATTTGAACTCTGTTTTTATTTGAAGGTGGTCCGATGTTTCATCTACACCAAGGATTGCGTAAAGATCGTCGTCAAGTGCAGATTCATCTTGCAAATCATCCAGAAAGTTCATCTCTCATCCCTTCTCTATCTACTGTATGTCACTGTTTTGCCTGCTTCCAAGCTAAGCTGAAATCAGCTGATTGAATTTGGCGATACTACTCATTTCGCGATTTAAAATTACAAGATAAGTATATATTGAATCCGCGAAAAATGAAGTATTAACTTTGGAACGAGGCGGGTAGCAAAAGCTGCCAAAATGGCGACGGCGGCGGCGAGCGTCGACACAACAACACAAACAGTTGAAACAGAGAACTCACAAGAGAGAGTAAGTACTTACAGCTTTAAAATTTTCACCAGTTATTAATTCTCGTAGTGGCTAGGCCATTTCAACTTGAGCAAGAGCAATGCAATACACCGAACTGTATGTTTTTTGGTAGTTGGTGGTGGGTGGGCCTAAAAATGAAAACTAAAAAAGCAATTTTCTATTGCAGCCACTCGTATTACATCTTCAAAAACCAAAAGCAGACAAGAAGGTAAATTGGCAAGAAGGCACAGTAGATAATGAGAATTCTGGGAAAAAATCATCAAAATGTAAGTGTGGCTTATTTTCATCTTCTTCTGAGCTCAGGGACAAATAAATGATGCTGATCAAGCCCAGACTGTATTTTATGTTGCCCGTGCGAAACATCTTCCACGCACAATTGCAAGTATGATAAAGGAAGAACGATAGAGTCATTGTTTTTTAAATGATTGGCAGGCACACATCTTCTAGAAGATCTGTGCACATTTTTTAAACTTTACAGTCCAGGATAAAGCTAAACTTGGACGAAAGTAAATTAACTATCATTTTCAAGAATTAATTAATTAAAGGGGGGCTGGGAAATATTTCAAAAATTGGTAAGCAAGGTGATGATTATTCGTTACTTGAGAGTACTTCTCAATCAATGATTCAAGCAAATGTTGAATAATTTTTTTCAGAGAAATCTTAACATATTTTCTAGGCTGCTGCATTTACGAGAAGCCACGGATATTTGGGGAATCATCATCAGAATCAGAAGCATCAGATAATGAAGATAAATGCAAAGGACCAAAAGATTATCATAAAAAAGCAAAGAAGAAAGACCATGATCATGAAGATTGTAACTGTGGGTAAATGTATTTATTTCATCAACGCAAGAAGAATATGATCAAATTAATGATACATACCCTAATTAAGTATAGATATGTAGTATTTGTACCCACAGGACTGTTGTATATAAACTGTAAAAGAGAAATGAAAAATGTATTAAAGTTGTTTCAGCGTATGGTGTTTCATCAATGAAGTGTTCTTACAATGATTTTGGGGCCTACTTAACACTTAGATGACAATAGGTTAACAAAGCGAGAAGGAGCTAACAAACAAAGGAATCTACCTCATAAAATCTTTGAAAAAGGACTCCCCAGAGGGAAAGTTCGGAATTTGATTGTCGTTTCTCAATTGATTAATTGATTTACGCTATTTCAAGAGTAAAATTTTTTGAAAAATTGACTCTGTAGCGTGAGAATTAGGCGACCGAAAATTAAAGGAAAATTGCTGAGTGACATTTCGGATTTTGAATATAGATTGCATCCATCATCAATCTCTGAAATTGGCCTTGTGTACGATTTATTGTACATGTAAAGTTGCGCAAAAAGCAGCGGTCTCGTTGTAAGTTCACTTTGACATGTTGGAAATGATAGATTCGAAGACGTAAGATATCAAAATAAAATCTAATGCCAAACGACTAAAAAATTCACTTCGGTAAAAAATATCGTTAATTTTCATTCGATATTTGTATTTGATCTACAATCTTAGCAGGAATAAATGCTTCTAACCAGGGAATTCTTGACGAAGAAAAAGTTATTGATAAAAAAAATTACAGAAGGTAGCGTCCTGCCCCAGGGGGGGTACTCAGTTATATTTAGGATAGGGGTGCTCAGGCTGAGGTACAATGCATCAACCCAAAGAAATAATGAAAATAGACCTACAAAAATAATTTTTCCTATCTTTTTCCCAATCTTTTTCCTTTTTTTCACATTTGAGACCCAAAAAAGTAAGCCAGAATTTCAGGAACCCAAAAAAATAACTGTACAAATGGTTGACCCAAAAAAATAATCCTTGCCCAAATTTTAGACCCAAAAAAGTAACCTGAGCACCCCTATCCTGAATAAACCAGAGTACCCCCCCCCCCCTGGGTGTCCTGCCTGCACTTTGTGACAAAATAGACCAATATATTTAACACCAAACGCTTGGGCCATATTTTACCTTTCACGGTAAAATCGGCTAATTTCGAAAAAAATCGACTAGATTATTTTGTTACCTGGACCATATGTCTGTCATTGATGTGCTTTACCTTTAAAGGATAAAAACACCCCTCTGCATTATCATCCTAGGACCCAGTCAAGTCAACTCGGGTTGCATATGCATACGCTTGTGGCTCTATCAGTTATATCATTTGTTTTTTGAATCATGAATTTGATTTGTTTACGAATGAAACGAGCTGATTTATGCTGCAGTTGTCATCTTTGACCAGTGTTCAGTCAAGATTCTGTATTTTGTTGGCAACTAAACTAGCATAACTGAACTAAGAACTGAAGTGTCCGTTTACAGGTTTTTGTAAGAAACTTGGATCGAGCCATAGTACTAAAAGTGTCTAATTCAACAAGCAAATGTTCGCATCTTGGTACTAAAATAATTCTTGATTTGTTTCTTAAGTTTTTAAATGCATATGCAGTCTCTTACACAGATGGAGATATGTTTCTTGGCATAAAAATCAGATGGGAAGAAACAATGTTCTATTACTTTCAAATCACAACATAGGTTGTTCAGGCTCAACGACATTGGTAGGTTGCTCAGGTTGAATTAACTCTAAAGTTTCTTAGTATTTCTCAGACAAAGTACAAGAGTTTCTCAAAATTTTGGCCATGTTAGTACCCCGTTAGTACGGCTTAGTACGTTTCTAGTTTCTTACAAATCAGTTTCGTGTAAAAAGAGTGTATCGGGAAATATTTGTTGGGTGCATGGCGAACTATGGACAGCACAGCAGAGTAATGGGGTCCTACGGAAAATTCCAACAGAAAAAGAAATCATGAGAAATGAAAAATGGGAAGTTAAAGAAATCAACAGAGAAAAGCAAAAACAAGAAAAATCCTTTCAAATTTGTAGAAAAACCATGGAGAAAACCAACTGTATGAAAAATATTTGTAAATGGAAACGAGACTTGGAGTCGTTGTGATAGCCTCGTGAATAATTAATGAGCATAGTTGATCTTGCTGCAAAGAAAACAATATGGCTGGCTAATCGGGATGCCGAAAGAACATGACTGCAAGAAACAGAATAGAAGACAATTATCAAGACGGAAATGTATTATGTAGAGTCGAAGGAAGTGCAATATAGATACCTCGCTTTTATTTCTACTTCAAAAGATTATTTCACCAAATGAATGGCTATGTTTTCAACGCTGACGAAAAACCAAAAAGCCGGGCCTAAAAGTATCAAGTCAACTCGCCAGTATGCAGGGCGTCATCGCCTTCGGAATATTGTTGATAGTGACGGTTGATGCGTTGAGAAAGGGTAGCACAAGGACAAGACGTTATAGATTTCCATTAATGAGGACAAAACGAGGGTTGAGAGATATACGAGGAGTTCCAACTGAAAATTTGAAGGGAAGACCTGGCCAAGGTTATTATATTGCTGTTGAAGTGGGAGCTCCTCCACAGCGAGTAAGTCATCCAGGAGTTAGTGGAGCAGATTCTACAGTGTAACTGTATGAACTAAAATTTATGTAGTTTACAGAAAATGTTTCCAAAAAAATTCACTGTGTACAATTTACAAATAATTGCATATAGTGTAGTTAGTGCAGTTGTGGCCATAGTTTTAAGACCACATTTTTGTCAATAATGTATCTTGGCAAAGCGAGATCGAACCCTATCGCTCTGCTTATTTTACTCTCTTGGAGTTTGTTTAGGTCAACTTCCCATACAGATTTCGAATTTTATGTGGAGGACCTTCAGCGCTCAGTCCACAGCTGTGGCCATAACTTTAAAGCCACCCTTGGAAAAGCTTGAAACAAATTGTGTGCTTATAAGCCTTTCTTATTCAATGATTTGAATGATAAAACATCCTTGAAAATTAATTTGAATAACTACGCAATTTGTTGCAACCTTAACAACCAAATGCTGTTAAACAATGCAGAAGTCAAAAGTTGATGGCCCCTTAAACCTATGAACATAATTGTGGACTGATGGCCCTCCTCTACATTTTTCCCTGAAACAATATCTTTCGTGCAGCTTGAATGTTTTGCAAACAAATCATAGAAATGAATTGTGCTTGGAGTACATTGATGTAAAATACAGCTGAGTAACACAAATATTTGGGTCTCACCCCTTGTCAGCAAAACCACTATAAGTTTTGAGAATTTCTTTGCTTTCATTTTGATGTTGAAGCAGAATGGCACAAAAATTTAGAAAACAACATCAAAATCTGGAATCTATATAAAAAGTTAATCTAAACAAAGTCCAAGATAGTAAAAATGGCAGAGCGGTAGGATTCAATCTCGTTACCTCAGGAAACGTTATTGACAAAAATTTGATCTTATATGTATGGCCATGACTGTAGTACAAAGATAAAATACAACTAAAATAAAGATTTAGCGCTATATCAAGTCAACTTAGAAATTGCTTTCTGCTGACAAAGTTTTTATGGCATGCTCCACCCAAGAAAAGTAAAAAATTATATTTAAAAGAATAATGTTAATCAAGAATTTGCATGGGACGTATGCCAAATCCTTCAAAGGAAAACAAGCATATTACCTTTGCTAGACTAAACATGCATGCTTCAAGCATATTTGCAGTCTCTAAATGGTTAAGCCCTTTATTGTTTAAGATATGCTTATTAAAGTTGTTTGTTTCATCTTATTTACAGATCAATGTCTTAGTTGATACTGGAAGTAGCAACTTTGCAATAGCAGCAAGTCCACATCCATATCTACCTGTTTATTACCACCCTGAGAGGTAATTGTACAATTGCTCTTTTATTCCATATAGGCAGTGTACAGTACATTCATTGATATCACATGGCTGACAAATGAGAATGTGGGTTCAAGCAGAAGCAGGGACTGATAAATTTTTTGACAACACTGACATTCATTTTAAAGAAGGTATCAAAACAAATGCCTCTCCCCAACCCCTCCCTTGACTTTTTCTTGAGACTTGGACCAATTGGAAAGCTAACCTTGTTTAGATGTTGGAATCCTATCCAAGCCATTGAACTCTGCTTTGCTCATACTACAGTACAGGCCTTTTGCGCATTAGCATTACAAGGGTTCTCAAGCTTCTTAAGAATTTGCAACAATTCTTCAGATCTTGATAAGAATGCTTCAGCCATATGAAAGACTATAAGTTTTCTTAAACAAGAANACCTGTTTATTACCACCCTGAGAGGTAATTGTACAATTGCTCTTTTATTCCATATAGGCAGTGTACAGTACATTCATTGATATCACATGGCTGACAAATGAGAATGTGGGTTCAAGCAGAAGCAGGGACTGATAAATTTTTTGACAACACTGACATTCATTTTAAAGAAGGTATCAAAACAAATGCCTCTCCCCAACCCCTCCCTTGACTTTTTCTTGAGACTTGGACCAATTGGAAAGCTAACCTTGTTTAGATGTTGGAATCCTATCCAAGCCATTGAACTCTGCTTTGCTCATACTACAGTACAGGCCTTTTGCGCATTAGCATTACAAGGGTTCTCAAGCTTCTTAAGAATTTGCAACAATTCTTCAGATCTTGATAAGAATGCTTCAGCCATATGAAAGACTATAAGTTTTCTTAAACAAGAATTCTTAAGAAATTAAAGATGTTCTTAAAGAAAGTACTAGGCCGATAAACCATGTTTGTTAAAGTGCAAATGGCATGTACTACAGTATATACCACATACTTGATTTGATATAAGAAAAAGGTAATCTCATTTTAAGCAGCTTCATTTCTTGATATAAAATTTGCTTAGAGCTTTACCAGTCTGACTGATGCTCAACCTGAACCCGTACAATTTTTTGCACATTTGAGAAAATAAAAATTTTCTGAATTATTTTATCGTAGGTCTGTAACTGCAGTTGACTTGCATAGGCCAGTTGCTGTACCATACACCCAAGGAAACTGGGAAGGTGAACTCCTGACTGATCTTATAAAATTTATTGATGGCCCTAATGCAACAGTAAGGGTAAATGTTGCTGCAATATTGAGCTCAGAAAATTTTTTCATAAATGGCTCAAATTGGGAAGGAATCCTTGGTTTAGGCTATGCAAGGTTAGCCAAGGTAAGTGCTTCCTTTGAATTTTGCCAAGATGACTGTTTCATGAGATTGGATGTTGCTTAGTGTCCCTAAATTGTACCATCATTTGCTTAGCTGGATAGTAAATTTTTGAAACAGTACTAAAGTTGTTTAAGTAATATAAAGACTTCACTAGACTTTGATGCAACTGCCATGGAAATCAAGTTGGAGCTCACTATTTTATCATCATTTCGATTTCAAATCTCATCATTTTGCAACAAGAATACCTGGTGAAAAAGCACAAAGGAGCATTTTTTCAGAGTATTATAGTAATGAAAATGGGATTCTTTTAAAGCATCTTCAAATTTTCATAATTTGAGAACGTTCAATTGATGTCTGTTTGGCAATGTTTTAATGAAAGGTAAAAACCATCTTTAATGGTAAAAAAATGTTATTTTCCATCAACCCCAGGGGGGTACTCAGGCATATTTAGGATAGGGGTGCTCAGGCTGGGGTACAATGCATGAATCCAAAAAAATAATTTCTAGCATGAAAATAGATCCCCAAAAATTTTTCTGACTCTACATACCCAAAAGTTATGAAATCAGAAATCAGTAACTTAAATCTGTAGAAAAGTGTCCTAACTGATTAGATTTCTCCACGTTGTATTTGTATGTTGAAGTTTTTTTATATTGGTATTGTTACTCGATTTTAATTTCGTTAATTATATTTTTCCAAATTTTTAAATTTTTCCCACATCCCAAAACCCAAAAAAATAACTGTACAAATCATTGACTCAAGAAATATCTCTTGCCCAAATTTTAGACCCAAAAGTAGCCTGAGCACCCCTATCCTAGATATACCAGAGTACCTCCCTGGGCCATCAACAGTAGTTTGGGAATTACCCTAGAATTAAGCAGTTAACTTTCCCTGGCATCAGGTTGTCCCTCAGTCTATAACTGCCTTTCAGGTTGCAAATCCAGATAGCAGTTCATAACATTGTTATTTTACCAAGGAATTATAAGGGATTTTTATGGAAAAATTCTTGAAGTCTTTCACACCTCTCAAGAAATCTTATCAGAATAAGCTTCTTTAGAATGTTGTGAATTTTGTAAATATTGATGGCATAGGACTCAAATCTTCAAAAAGATGGGTGTAAAATTCTATTTCATTGTTCTTTGAATAAAATGACTTGAAATGAACATATGTAAATCTGCCATATGGACAATTTTTAATATCTTGATATTTTTCAAAATGGTGGCAATTTAATTATTTTTGAAAAGGAAAATTTTGAAAAAATTTTGATCTTTGTAAATCCTAAACCAACAGAGGAAAAATGATATAACCTTCAAGAAAAGCAAGTTTATGCAGGTCTACAATATGGTGGCAAGCAGAAATTTGTAGCTTTTCTGTTCTAGGATTTAGAAAATGGATGACGTCATAGCCTCAAATTTAATAAATGCCGCCAGTTTTAAACCTATCAAGATATCAATAAGTCTCCACTGCAGATTTACAGCAAAAATCCAAAGTTCCTTCCAAGCCATTTATTTCAAAGAAAACTGCCATAGAATTTTACACCGACTTTTTTAAAGATTTGAGCACTATGTTACTGTTGATGTACACCACAGTACTATTACTGTTACAGTACAGGCCCACTCTCCTCCGCCTGTTTCTAGTTCCGTTGTCCATGGCTCTTGCTTCCGTGGTCCGTAATTTTGTGAAGGGAGAAAAAGGAAGGCATTCTTCTCTCCTTTTCCCTCATTTTTTCAAAATAAAATGACGGAGGAGAGCAGTAAAAACCGTGCGCAAATCAACACAGCGAGAATTCTTTACATTATGATAAGAATTTTTGAGCCACATGAAAGGCTGTAAATTTTAACATTTATGTAGGAAAACCATGTTAATGTATGCAAGGCATGTACTACTGTACGCAAGACCTGTTGTAAGTTTGAAACCCCTTTTTTTAATCATTACAGCCTGACAGTAACGTTGTTCCAGTGTTTGATCAATTTGTCCTGAATGGTGTTACTGATGACAAGTTTTCAATGCAACTTTGCAGTAGTAGTGAATTAGATCCATCGGCGGAACCAACCGTTGCTGGAACAATGGTATGTATTACTTTGCTTATCATTGAAACAATACCAGATACCGTGTGCGCCAAAATAAACTATGCACGTTTGCCAGGCCACAATAAATCGTACATTGGTCCGATTTTGAAGATTTATGACTTAATATTTAGCAGAAAGCCTGAATTAGATTCTAGGATTTTTCGTTTTTTTGCAAATTTTTCCGTTTTTAGTTTTTAGAGCCAGAAGCGAGTTCCTTAAAATGTTCGTTTTCGAAAAAATTGAAAATGATCAAAAAACGTCGATCAAATTTTAAAAGATTCAACATGAATGAACAAAGAAAAACTTTTTCAGGGGGATTTGGGGGTTTAGTACGAACTCTCGTACAGCAGATTACAATTGGTCGATTTCTCAATCGCAAATCATCACAAACAAGTTCTCTCTTTATCCGTTCATGTCGATTCTTTAGAAAACTTGATCGATGTTTTTTTATCGTTTTCAGTATTTTTGAAGATTAAAATTTTAAGAAACTCGCTTCTAGCTCTAAGAACTGAAAATGAAAAAAATTGCAAAAAATCCCAATATTTAATTCACGCTTTCTGCTAACGATTGAGTCATAAATCTTCAAAATCGGTCCAGTGTACGATTTATTGTGGGCTGCCAAACGTGCATAGTTTATTTTGGCGCACCCGGTATTTAGACATTTTGCAAAGATATTGAGCAGGGTCTACTGGAATAAAATGGGTAAGTTTGGGGTCGAATGGGTAGGCCCAAAAAATTGTGATGTCGAGTCTTTAGAAAATTTCATCGACGTTTTTTTGATCTTTTTTAGTGTTTTTGAAAAGGAAAATTTTAAGAAACTCGCTTCTAGCTCTAAAGACTGAAAACAAAAACAAAATGGAAAAACCCTAGAATCCAATTCAGGCTTTTTGCCAAAGATTAAGTCATTAATCTTCAAAATTGGTTCAGTGTACGATTTAGCGTGGCCTGCCAAAAGTGCATAGTCTATTTTGGCGCGTCTAGTGTGGTATGGTTTGGGATAAAAATTGTGTCTAATTTGTGTATTTGATTCAAAAATCGTATATTTACTCCGCAAAAGATGGGATAAAACAACTAAAAAGCTATCATTTATGTCCTTGTCATTTGACTTTCTAATAGGCCCTCACTCTTTTTAGCTTCTCTAGAGTCTCAGAAATTAAATAAGCCCCCCAGGGCCGTAGTAAACCCGGGGGGGGGGGGGTACTTCATTGTCAACATGATTCGACCTGAATCTGGACTTTGAGAAAAGGACCCATTCGTATGACGGAATATTCAAAAATTTCCAGCCCATTTGCATGAATATCA
>REGL01001376.1:27503-43294 GCA_004194395.1 Aurelia aurita complex sp. Pacific
ACAGTTTCTGCATACCGGGAGCGCCAAAATAAACTATGCACGTTTGGCAGGCCACAATAAATCGTACACTGGACCGATTTTGAAGATTCATGACTTAATCTTTAGCTGAAAGCCTGGATTAGTTTCTAGGACTTTTGCAAATTTTTCCGTTTTCAGTTTTTAGAGCTAGAAGCGAGTTTCTTAAAATTTTCGTTTTCGAAAACACTGAAAATGATCAAAAACCGTCGATCAAATTTTAAAAGATTCAACATGAATGAACAAAGAGAAAACGTTTTCAGGTTGATTTAATACGAACTCTCGTACAGAAGATTACAACTAATCGATCTCTAAATCCCAAATCACCACGAACAAGTTTGCTCTTTGTACATTCATGTCGATTCTTTACAAAATTTTATAGACGTCTTTTGATCGTTTTCAGTTGTTTCGAGAACGAACTTTTTAAGAAACTCACGTCTAGCTCTAAAAACTGAAAGCAAAAAATTTGCAAAAAACGCTAGAATCTAATTCAGGCTTTTTGCTAAAGATTAAGTCATAAATCTTCAAAATCGGTCCAGTGTACGATTCATTGTGGCCTGCCAAGCGTGCATTGTTTATTTAGGCGCACCCGGTAGATAATCAAATTTTTCGTAGCTCTGTTAGCCTGCATGCAGAATCGACTGGTTTCCTTCGGGAAGAATTAGTTCATTATAGAATTTAGGGCTTCTCGTCGAGGAAAAATGATAAAATTTTAAAACAACTGATGATGATGATTTGTGAAAACAATTGTTGTTGAAACTAACTACATACATTTTCATACGCCCTAGAGAAGCATAGCTTATCGAGTGTAGGGCGCTTAATAAAATAGAAAACAACTAAATTCTTTCTGAAAGGAAACCAATCAAGTCTGCACACTGGCTAAGAACCACCAGTTCAAGAAACGTTGCGGTCTTTGAATCTGAGCAGAGCTCGTTTCATTTCACTTTCATTTGAACTTTTTTATCCATATGGTAATCCACTCAATATTTACATACTGTTTTACAGGGAACCATTCTAAAATAGAATTTGATAATAACTAAATATATGATATAATCCTATTCACAATAATCTTGGACAAGGGTAATTCCATATAGCTTCATCAGATGGATGTCAAGTCATGTTTGAGAAATCTTCTTGAATTTTTTCCATAGCAAGGTAGTGAGGAGTTGATCCTAAATATTTAATTTCAGCTCGATATCTCGTTTGGTTGACGAGCAATGATTTATTGAACTTCTGGCCCATTTGTCAGTAAGGTGTCACTTTTCATGAGGCAGCATGTTTGAGACACAATAAAACCATAATAACAATTTTTTAGAACCGTTTCCACTTTTAAGGTGCTTTATATAGTTGTTAGGTTCACGAAAAAGTCAAATTCCACGGAACCATCAAAATCGCTTGGATGTATAATTGCTTCAAAATCACACAACTGTCATTTGTTGATGTATAAGAAATGATGTACCCACGTTTTTCGGTAATTATATCTTTTAATACATAAACGCTGGCAATTTACTAGCTAGTGCCATGAAACTGTGCCCAATGAAGGATGGAATAAAAAATGAAACTACATTGTTTCATACAGCAATGTGTCCTGTTAAGGCCAATGCAGTATTGATTAGATTGCTCTAACCACATGTTTTGGGGAATTTTGTCGACTTTCAAAAAATATTTTCAAGATTTTTGTTCAAATGAAAGTTTCGGAAGTTGGTTCTTTATAATGTGCACATATGGAGGTATGCCTGAATGTTTAAAGAATCAATTTTATACTTTCACAAGATGTATATTTAGCCCTTTCAAATGGCTCCAAATCAAAAATGGCGGATATATGCTATGTTCAGCTGCCTGAAACCATATGGTCCCAAATAATCATCGCCTTAGGAAAAATTGAGCTGGTTTTCTACCTTGAGTTCTCATTATGAGGCAATTCCAGAGGTCTAACGAGAATCGGAAGTCTGTTAATTTTGATTATGAAGTTAGAGCATTGTTAGCAAAAGTGAATTTTGTAGCTTTATGTGTGATACACATTTTTCATTCCCCCGTTGATTAAAAATTTTCACTGTAATTCAAGAATGTAGATTCAGTTGTTGCATCACATGCATTTCTAGATTTTGAGGCAAATTTAGCATAAATAGTGATTACCAAAGATTACCGTCTGTGCTTGATCTATCATTTCTAATGGGAGGGAACAAACAGTGGCATTTTGAATCCATTTGCATCAGATGCATCTCGAGATTTTGAGCCACATAAAGTATTAGTTATAATTACCAAATGGTTGCCCTTGGTGCTTGATCTATCATTTCGAATGGGAGCGTACAAACAGTGGAATTCTGCATCCATTTGCGTCAGATGCATCTTGAGATTTTGAGCCATATAAAGCACCAGTTATGATTACCAAATGGTTGCCCTTGGTGCTTGATCTATCATTTCTAATGGGAGGGGTACAAACAGTGACACTTTAAATCCATTTGCATCAGATGCATCATCAAATGGATTCAAAATGCCGTTGTTTGTACCCTGGCATTAGATATAGTAGATCAAACACAAAGGGCAACCAATTGGTAATCATAACTGATATATTATATGGCTCAAAATCTCAAGATGCATCTGATGCAAATGGATTCAAAATCCTACTGTTTGTACGCTCCCATTCGAAATGATAGATCAAGCACCAAGGGCAACCATTTGGTAATTATAACTAATACTTTATGTGGCTCAAAATCTCGAGATGCATCTGATGCAAATGGATTCAAAATGCCACTGTTTGTACCCTCCCATTAGAAATGATAGATCAAGCACAGACGGTAATCTTTGGTAATCACTATTTATGCTAAATTTGTCTCAAAATCTAGAAATGCATGTGATGCAACAACCGTATCTACATTCTTGAAATTACAGTGAAAATTTTTAATCAACGGGGGAATGAAACATGTGTATCACACATAAAGCTACAAAATTCACTATTGCTAACAATGCTAACTTCATAATCAAGATTAACAGACTTCCGATTCTCGTTAGACCTCTGGAATTGCCTCATAATGAGAACTCAAGGTAGAAAACCAGCACAATTTTTCCTAAGGCGATGATTATTTGGGACCATATGGTTTCAGGCAGCTGAACATAGCATATATCCGCCATTTTTGATTTGGAGCCATTTGAAAGGGCTAAATATACATCTTGTGAAAGTATAAAATTGATTCTTTCAACATTCAGGCATACCTCCATATGTGCACATTATAAAGAACCAACTTCAGAAATTTTCACTTGAACAAAAATCTTGAAAATATTTTTTGAAAGTCGACAAAATTCCCCAAAACATGTGGTTAGAGCAATCTAATCAATACTGCATTGGCCTTAACAGGACACATTGATGTATGAAACAATGTAGTTTCATTTTTTATTCCATCCTTCATTGGGCACAGTTTCATGGCACTAGCTAGTAAATTGCCAGCATTTATGTATTAAAAGATATAATTACCGAAAAACGTGGGTACATCATTTCTTATACATCAACAAATGACAGTTGTGTGATTTTGAAGCAATTATACATCCAAGCGATTTTGATGGTTCCGTGGAATTTGACTTTTTCATGAACCTAACAACTATATAAAGCACCTTAAAAGTGGAAACGGTTCTAAAAAATTGTTATTATGGTTTTATTGTGTCTCAAACATGCTGCCTCATGAAAAGTGACACCTTACTGACAAATGGGCCAGAAGTTCAATAAATCATTGCTCGTCAACCAAACGAGATATCGAGCTGAAATTAAATATCTAGGATCAACTCCTCACTACCTTGCTATGGAAAAAATTCAAGAAGATTTCTCAAACATGACTTGACATCCATCTGATGAAGCTATATGGAATTACCCACAAACAAAAAGAAAGAAAAACGATATGAGTCATAGTTTGGCTTTATAGTTTCTACGAAATGTGTAGAGGGATGAGGACGCTGTGACACCATTGGATTTTTTCATTCATTTTGTCATTGATGGATTTTTCATTGATCTCTATAACAGTGGAACATAGGGCTCAAATCACTAAAAAGGTCGGTGTAAAATTCTATTTCAATTTTCTTTGAAATAAATGGCTTGGAAGGTACTTGGGTTTTTGCTGTAAATCTGCCGTGGCAATTTAGTGATATCTTGATTAGTTTCAATATGGCGGCATTTATTAAATTTGAGGCTATGACGTCATCAAATTTCTAAATCCTAAACTAGAAAAGCTACAGATTTCTGCTTGCCACCATTTTGTAGACCTTCATAAACTATGGTTTTCTTGAAGTTTGTATAATGTTTCCTAAATTAGTTCAGGATTTACGATGATTTAAATTTTTCACAATTTTTCATGAAGTTTTTCAAAAAGAATTAAATTGCTGCCATTTTGAAAAAAAAATAAATATATCAAAAAATGTCCACGGCAGATTTACGGCAAAGTACTATCAGTTCCTTTCAAGCCATTAAATTGAAAGAAAACTGCAATAGAATTTTACACCGACTTTTTTAAAGATTTGAAAGATTTGAGCCCTATGCTTAACAGTGGCAGGCGGCTGTGTTTTGCGAAGTGTCTGGCAGATACTGTGTTTTGTGAAGGGCCTGGCAGATACTTTGCAAAATACAATGGATGAAGATATTGCTTGCAGTTGAAAATTGATTGTTCATTGTTCACCCATTGTTTGAAACAATACGTCATTATTCTCCGCAACAAGTCACTTCCCCGCCCCCTGCTCAAATTTTGCGCCATTGCTTTGAAATTCTTTTCGCTCAATAGACCTTTTAGCTATTCTGAAAAGGATCAGAATCGAACGATGTTTTGTTACATTTTGCAGAATTTTCGAATGTGCAAATTACGACACTCGATCGAACCTTGCGTATAAAATTGCATAAAAATAACGCTCGATCCAGGCTCTTTTGTAGGATAGCTAAAAGGTCTATTATGGAAAGGACTCTGTTGATTGTGGCAATAACAAAAGTTTTGCTCATGAAAGAGAAAGGTTTTTGTAAAAGCACAGCCTAAAAATCTGTTTCGAGCTATAATAAGTTTTGCCCAGTCCTTAGTTTTGCGGGCTGTTGGTAAAATAATGAATATTGCTAGAACTAATTTGACCATTGATTTTATCAAATTTTAGCTGTACCTGAGGGAGACAATTGAGCGTGGTCCTTTGCCTGGCCAACATTGCTACAAATTTGCGATAACAAAGGCAGAGAAGGGAACCGTCATAGGTGCAGTTATCATGGAAGGATTTTATGTTNCGGGCTGTTGGTAAAATAATGAATATTGCTAGAACTAATTTGACCATTGATTTTATCAAATTTTAGCTGTACCTGAGGGAGACAATTGAGCGTGGTCCTTTGCCTGGCCAACATTGCTACAAATTTGCGATAACAAAGGCAGAGAAGGGAACCGTCATAGGTGCAGTTATCATGGAAGGATTTTATGTTGTTTTTGATAGAGAAAATGTTCAAGTTGGATTTGCCGCAACCACTTGTGGAGGTAAGCAAATTTTCAGAGCTTTCCACGTCTCTAGTACCATTGTTTTCTCGATCAATCTAATATTTCACAACAACTGAACATATATATAAGACAGAACAAAGTACCCATGTCAAAACTTATCATGACAAAACTGCGACTTAGCGACCACTGCCTTGCAATAGAAAAAGGACGCCAATATAAACCTCCATTAGAAAGAGATAAAAGATTCTGCTCAACGTGTAAAAACAAAATTGAAGACGAGACGCATTTTATCCTTGATTGTCAAGCATTCAAGGCAGCATGAGAAACCTTTTTAAATTACGCAAAAGAGACTTACCAAATTTGAATCAATTCCAACTAATGTACAAAAACTCGTATTTCTACAAACTAATGAAATTCATCACTTTTTAGGAGCTTTACAAGATATCTCAACACAATATACAAACAGAAATCCAAAAACGAAATCCAGAAAAATTCAAATTAATGATGTATAACCTAACTTGTTTTCATATAATCGCTGATATTTTTTAGTAGCTTTAATTTGTAGTTCGTAGTTAGACCATGTATCTTAATGATATTAAGTCTTCATTGAAAAAAAAACAGTACCAAAGGTAGCATGGGAATACATAGCAGCCCCACGGCCTTGGCATTGCCTTATCTGTCCTCACAGTGCTATTTCTATTATTTTTAGCTGAGGGAAGGCTCAACCCAAGATCTGAAGTATTGGGACCGTTCACTCGAGGTATTTGCTATGTTTCTTGTAATGTCATTGTAATCATATATTTAGAAATCGGTGTATTGGCAGGGAAACGGAGTTTAATGAGGAAGCGAAGAGCAAGAATTGCGACGATAATCAGTTTCATTTTGTTATTATTTCATTCCAAGACCATATATTATATATCATATATCTCATATATCATATATCATGTATATATCATATATATCATATATCATATATTATATATATTATAAAGGTATATATACGTCTATTATATATATATTATAGATCATATATTTAGTTGTAGTATGGTCGATTTCCACTTGGATTGTTTTGATCAAAATGTTCCATCTGCCGCATAGTGACGAGCATAATCATAATTTTGAATGAAGAAAATTTTACGAAAAATATGATGGTTTGATTTTCCCATTTTAAGTACGCGTAGAATTTCCTTTCATCCTTGATTTTTCATAGCCTGCGTGCAGACGCAACTGGTTTTTGTTTAGAGAGGTTTTTCCTCCAGTAGGTTTCTCTCAAAAAATAAACCAGTCGAGTCTGCAAGGCTGTATTTTGCAAGATAAACAAAGACAGTATAAATAATAGACCATTTTGACATTTAGAAAAAGGATCTGGGGAGAGCAATATTGTTCTGGTAAATGGCTGCCACAGGGCTTTTCACCAACGATAAATTGAACTGTGGCAGCCATTTACCAGAAAAATTTTGCTCTCCCCAGGCCCTTTTCTAAATGTCAAAATGGTCTATTGTGCTTCGAACAGAGTTTTATTTTGTGCGATGTTTCGGGCTTAAACCCATCATTATTGACTTGATAATGGGTTGAGCCTGAAACGTCGTACAAAACAAAGTATCGTTCGAAGCACATTTATTTGTTCAATGTAACATAATGCAACACGCATACAAGAAGATTTTTTGTATGTCAGTATAAATAATTGTGCTTCGAACAGAGTTTTATTTTGTGCGATGTTTCGGGCTTAAACCCATCATTATTGACTTAATAATGGGTTGAGCCTGAAACGTCGTACAAAACAAAGTATCGTTCGAAGCACATTTATTTGTTCAATGTAACATAATGCAACACGCATACAAGAAGATTGTTTGTATGTTTTGTAAGAAGGCGAGTGTATTTATTGAATCCGTTATGCTGACTCACCCAACAAGGGCAGATTTTGTAATACAATAGCAACAGTTGCGTTTGATCGACACCTCAATTCAAAGCGATTAGCGGATCCAGACAAAGGAAATTCTCTCAACCAGTAATTCAAAACAAACAAAGCCGCAAAAGTTTCCCCGAAACTAGTAGGGCAAACTCTCGCCTTGTGCAAACGAAAGATGGTTTTTAAGAGAAGTTATGTGCTTATAGCGAAAGAAGAAGGTAAATCTAAAGTTCTGTCGCTTAGATTATGTTTATTTGATTCAGGAGCCGAGCAGAAGGCATTGTAATTCTCGCGTCTTTAGGGCTTAAAATGAAACGATTACAAAACAGCTCCTAAATCAAATAAACATAATCTAAGCGACAGAGCTTTAGATTTACCCTTCTTCTTTCGCTATAAGCACATAACTTCTCTTAAAAACCATCTTTCGCTTTCACAAGGCGAGAGTTTGCCCTACTAGTTTCGGGGGAACTTTTGCGGCTTTGTTTGTTTTGAATTACTGGTTGAGAGACTTTCCTTTGTCTGCATCCGCTAATCGCTTTGAATTGAGGTGTCAATCAAACGCAACTGTTGCTATTGTATTACAAAATCTGCCCTTGTTGACTCACCCGCAATAATTCCGGTACCGCAAAGGCAAATTTTACTCATGTTGTGCTACTTTCTTTATAGCGGATCCAGCAGACTGTGAATACATCGAAACAGAACAAGCTGACAATGCCTTACTAACAGTTGCTTATGTGATGGCTGGTGTATGCGGTTTGTGTCTTCTTCCAATTTTTATAATTCTTGGCCAGGCCACTTGTCGCAGACGAAATCAAGCAAATACTGACACTACTCCATTAAGGCGAGATTTCTAAGTATCTAGATTTTGTAGATGATTGTAATGAGGCGTAGCCAGTACGATTGATATTTTTATAGCTGAATCATGAATAATTAGAAAACAGACTGCACCATTTTATTAATTTTTAGGAAGACATGTATATGTAAAAGTGTAAATTTGCATTTGGGAAACGGTAGCGTTTTTCTGTTAGGTGACCAATAGACATTCCATTTAGCAAAAGGTATTTGCTTGACTGTGGATGAAAATATATCATAAGATAGATAAAATGCTGATCTATTTGCTCGACATTTTGGTTATCTCAATAAATAATGACGAACAATGCGTTTTCAAGTCTGTGATAAACGTTATCTCTCGAATTCAAGAAAAAGTGTTTATGATTACCGTTTCCGTGATAGGAAATAACCCAACAAGGACAGATTTTGTAACACAATAGCATGAGTTGCTTTTGTTGACACCTGAATTCAAAGCGTTTAGCGATTGCCGACAAAGGAAATTCCCTCAAGCAATAATTCAAAACAAACAAAGCTGCAAAAGTTTCTCTGAAACCCAGGTAGCTAGCGCGCTCGTTGTGCATTCCAGAAATTGTTTATAAGAGCAAACAAGAGCATTTATCGAAAGAAGAAGGATATATCTGCACATCTACCTGAGGCATTTTATTTGTTGAATCGCCTCCCAATCGGCTTTTGAGCCAAACGAATTAAATGCCCGATGCAGATATGTAGATATAGCCTTCTTCTTTAGATCTAGTCTATGTTCATGTTTGCTCTTAAAAACAATTTCTGGAATGCTACCTGGGTTGCAGAGAAACTTTTGCGGCTTTGCTCGTTTTGAATTGCTGGTTGAGAGAATTTCCTTTGTCTGCGATCGCTGATCACTTTGAATTGCGTTGTCAATCAAAAGCAATTCATGCTTTTGTCTTACAAAATTTTTCCTTGTGGAGTAACCCATAACCACGCTGGACTTTCCCAGGTCGTCTGGAAAGAAAAATAGAGGGAGGAGCTTTCTGAACAGCTCCTCATTAATTGTCGATGAGATTTGGCGATATTTTTGATAGGACGCAGTCCACAAGGACTCTCAACTTACGCTCATCTCATTGAATTGAATTGAATTGATGCTGTCGTTGTTGTTGTCGCCTCAGTGCTTCAGTAGTTTTAGCGGTATCAGTTGAGTCAAAGAGCGACACATGTATTGAGTCTAGGACGCAATTGCCAGGAATTCAAAATCTTCATTACATTTGGTCAAAAATCAAGATCATAGTGTCGTCTGTCGGACTAAATATCATCCGGCTCTCCGTTCTGTTGGTGCGAACAAATTGTCCTTTCTTTTCTTGCAAGGCGACTTGGACTATGAAAATATGTTTAACACTTGTTAAAAATCATATTGTGTGACATACTTTTAGATAGGAAAGAACTCTTTGAAAAATTGACATCAGACACAGAAACTGCGTAAAATGACGTCATCGAGCAATCTTATATAAGGAAATGTGTGGATACATAAGCTTTTTGAAATGATTAATCAAGAGTTTAAGGCCCAAGAGAGAAAATATCAAGTGTTGCCTAATTTCGGGATCTGTTGTAGGGAGCTAAAGGAGCTCAAAGTTACGACAAAGTTACGAGTTTTCGTGGTTCAAAGTTACGAGTTTTCGCGTATGTGCGCGCAGTTTCTGCCCTGTCCACTGGAACAGGATGGTTACAGAAAATTAGAGTTATAAATTGATCGAAATAATGAATTGCTCGGAAGAGTGAAACAAAAATATGGCATTTTTTTCGTTGTACGAAGGGGATATATGTCTCAGTCCCTTTCAGCAGAAGAGAATACTCTATACCATAGTTTAGGCCGACCTCCATCTGCAGTAGTTTTGGTCGGCGACCAGCGCTTTGTCTAGTGCGCATGCTTTTTAACAACAGAGCATGCGCCCTAGACAAACGTGCTGTTCGGCGACCAAAGCTACTTTAAGTGGAGGATGGCCTTCAGAAATTGCTGCACACATACCCCTTCTTGTTCATAGCACTTGCACTCGCTTCACGCGTCTGGCTAATACAGTGAACACCCACATGTGAGAACCCTCCCATTCTAAGAATCACATGGGCTACTGTGGTTTTTATTCGTCCTCCTCAAAACGAAACTTAGTGCTCTGAATGCTTTAAAGATCTTTACTGCATATCCTTGAAACAAAGTCGCCCAGAAACAAATTCTCCAAAGAGGGTTGCCATCCTTACGTATACGATAAGTAACAAATTCGTCAGATGGATGCTTTTGAATGTAATTTTAGTTTTAGTTGCTATTAGCTTTGAATTTTAGTGGAATTCTTTAAAAGTGTAATCATGGTTAGAGTCCGTCTCAAATTAGATGTTACCTGAGATTCTCGATAACGCAAAATTCCTTTGCAAATCACTTCTATTTTTGTTGTTCGCGGGCATTTGCAGGTGACTTCTAATTTGAGACAGACTATAGTGTTGTCTGGATTATTTTACGATTTATCAAAAACCATTCATCTTATTTATTTGTGTATTTATTTAGTTAAATTCGGTAGTATGTATGTAATTAACTTCGAAATTGTAACGAGAGAAGGTTGCACAATTTCTGTATCTAAACTGTTGGTAACAGTTATTTTTCGATATCTCTGCATTGCATAGAACTTTTACTTTTTACGTGCCCACCATCTATTTTCAAACACTTTATGAAGATGATAGCGTTGATTGGAGTTCCTCCTTCGCATGAGTCAGTTCTTCGCACGATTTTTTGAAAATTAGCAAGTAGAAATACGTTGTGGAGGAGTATGAAGTCTACTGGCATTTTCTGGACTTGCTACAAGTCTCTCTTTTGGTCCTAAAGAACGAAGAGGAAGAAAAATACAGAGAATAGAAAAGAAAAAGAAACTCTTCTCTCTCTTTTATATTTTATTTCCCCAATTTCAATTTCTTTTATTTTCCCTTCTGGTTATTTTCCTCAAACATGCACCAAGTTTTGTACCAACTTCCCTGCCGCAAGTCTATTTCGTCACTGTAATAAGTCTATCTGAAAGTATACTTTTTTGACGAAATAGATTTGGGGAAAGTCTATTCCGCTTTCACTCTTTCAATCAAGATCACCAAAAGAGAGACTTGTAGTAAGTCCAGGCGTTTTCAAACATGGTGAACAAATTGCATTTTATTTTTTCTTGCATAGCGGACGGTCCTGCTTACTGATTTGAACCTGAACGCAAGATGAAATTTAAAGTTCAGTCGATATTTTCCATCCCCTTTCAAACTATCCTAGAAAAATATCGTCTTTATTTTAATGTTTTGAAATCCGTTTATATAAAAGTTGTAAAATCCAAGTTGACCTTCTTAGAAGCGGTTTCTTAAAGAAAAATACGTGCATGCACGTATTTTTTTATAAACAACTGCCCATAAGAAACTCAACTCTCAGATCGCCAAAAAATGAAGAAGCTCCACTACTGGGAAAATGAAAGTTAAAAAACTTTTTAGTTTGATAAGGAAATCTTTAACATACTTTTACTTTCTATTCATTTTTTTCCTGTATCATGTTACTTGGAAGGTACTTGAGTCATCTGAAAGTTGGCAGCAAAAGTGTCCAACATTTTCAGAAACTACCTTACCTACCATCAACTCAAAAAAAAGAGTGCAGTTTGCATCGAGGAGTTTTCAAAAACATACTTGGATGCAAAGTTTGGGTAATACGAGAGTAAATACATTCATTAAATCAACTGATTTATACCAACTAACACACAAAACTAGAAATAGAATGTTGGAAATTAAACAAAAGCGGAAAGGGAAGAAATGCAGCACTGTACACGGTAAGAAGAACCTTCAAAATTGAAACCACTGTTAAGAAATTTCAGGCTGATTTTGTTGAGAAATATCGCACCCTCATGTAAGAAACTTTATAAGTCTTGATGGGAACTAAGCAGGCTGTTTTGAAAAATGGTTTCTATTTTGCGGCTTCTTACTGTATCTACCAAACTGCTTTTATTTACCCTTCACAGAGCTTTAAATCCAAGCCATGACACCTGTTCTGAAAGGAGAGATGTCGTTAATAGAAACACTTGTTTTTGACAACACAACAAACAAGCCTAAACACTGGTTGCAAGGTATCGATGGTTTGAATTATATAAAGAAAGCAAAGCAAACTTTAGGCCTATTCATCCATTCAAAAACGCCTCCATATCAATTTACTTAAAGTTATTTTCAGCTTTGAGAGCGAAGAAAAGGTCTTTCTTGTGTAACTCAAATACACGAATTTTTTTTATCGGAAACTAAGAATCTTGTCCAGTACTGAAAGTTTCTTAAAATTATCAGATTTTGCCAAATCAGTTGCTGTTAACCGTGCAGTGTCAAATCGCAATTGAGTGCAAAGTGCAAAAGTTTCTTAGATTTTCTAATTCAGGTGGGGTAATTCTTTTGTTTCGAAAAATTGAGCCTCCATTTCGTATCAGCTGTTTAGCTGTTTCTTACAAATAGTGAGTGTACTGACTTGTGCTGACAAGTTTGTTATTCAACGAGTCAACTTGTTGGTAGTAAAACCATGACATCGAATATTAATGGGTCAGAAAGATATTATTTCTTAGCAATATCATAATGGGGTAAGAGCAATGTAGCAAGATGTTTCAGCACCAATAAAAAATGGCCTAATAAGTGAGTTGCATTGAATAATTTGCGAATTGAAGTGAATTGGATGAAAAACACCGGTCTGAAAGTAGAACGCGCATGCTCATTAGAATGGAATCAGCCATCGTGTTTTTCGTGAGGAAAAATGGCAGATGATGAAGCAGGTTACTGAACAGTTATTCCAATTGAGGAGTACTCTGGTCAAATATTGCTGCTGCCAAGCACAGAAAACACACCCAGCCATATTCCAGAAGCTTTTACTCCGCCGATGAGGGAGATATTGATGCCACCAACGACCTATAATCACCGCATATAGCTACGATCTTTGCAAGCTGTAAAACAACCCGGCCTTTATCCCCTCGCATCAAAACAGCAGAGTTGACGAATTCCTCACATCCATCCGCTACAAACTGGAGTTTCTTGTCGAAAAGGATAATCTAGACCTGTTCAAAGGAATACGCCCATTTTATGAGAATTCTAAGCTTGAAATAATCATGAAGAAAGGAAGCCTAATTGGTAGTCCAACTTCGTCCGCTGTAATTAGCTCATCGAAAGATGGTGGCAAAACGAAATCAACGAAAACAGGTCCAGATGGGCCTGAGTTTCTTCCTCGGATGGTTAACGAACCAGATGTCAGTCTAGATGAGATGCTGAGTCTTGCATGTCGTCAAGGTAAACTCGATATTGTCAAGTTGCTCATTCAAAGTGGGGCCAAAGTGAATCACAGAAATAAAGCAGGCAATACCCCACTGCTTGAATCATGCAGTCAAGGACATGTGTTAGTTGCAAGATTCTTATTAGATAATGAAGCAGAGATAGATGCACCTACAGAGACAACCTTAGACAGTCCATTAACGTGGGCATGTACTCTTGGGAATACTGAAGTCGTTGAAGAACTTTTGAAACAGAACGCAAATGTTGAACATCGAACAAAAGATGGGTGCACAGCTCTGATGTTTGCATGCCTAGCAGGACATGTCAAAGTTGCAGAAAAACTGCTAGATAGCAATGCAGAAATCAATGTGGAGTCTGACAGTAATAAGGATAGTCCCTTGACGTTTGCATGCTGGAAGGGACATAATGAAGTCGTTGATCTCCTGCTAACCCGCAATGCAAATATTGAGCATAGAACAAAAGAAGGGTTCTCTCCTTTGATGTTCGCTGCGCTAGGTGGGCATACAAATGTTGCCACTAAACTTTTAAAATGCAAGGCTCAAGTCAATGTCCCAAGTGGTAGCAATAATGACATTCCATTGACAAGCGCTTGCTGGAAAGGCCATCATGATGTGGTGGAGCTGTTATTGTCACATAATTCGAACATTGAGCACAGAACAAAAGATGGTTGCACACCACTGATGTTGGCTGCCAGGTATATTTTACTATCATTCCAGACAGATGAGTACGGAGAAGATGGTGATGAGGGAGATTGTACCGAGATGCGCACAGGCACTAAAATTTGAGCAGCTAACACATTAGACACACCTCTATGAATTGGACCAATCACATTGCATAAAAAAAATTATGAAATGCAAGTTTAGGCCATTCTGCCAATCTAGCATCCTATGCAATACCATTTCTGCAGTTCGGAAATATAAATTTCTGAGATATTTTTAAAATTGAAAAAATCAATTAAAAATGATGTTCTGTGTGTGAATGAATGAAAAGTATGGAAAAACAAAGATATGCAAAAGCTCAATGATACTCTGGAATAGTTTCTTCAAAATGTTTGAAATCCAATTTTCCTTGCTGCAGAATATGTGAGTAAAAATACTGATGAAAAATGGCAACACGGGCCTAAACGTATGTTAGTTGTCATTTCTAAAAAATGAGATTGGCCCAATTTATCAAGGTGTACTAGATGCCCCTCAACGCCATCTTTTTTGCAATGGTCTCTTCCATAGGTTTCAAGGCTTTGCAACTTTATGTTGGTAAATTACAAAAACAAAATAGTGACTGGTAATGCCAAGGTTCTTTTGATCAGTGGAAACCTTAATAGATGAAATCAAGAAAATATTGATCATGTAAAACCTTTTTCCAGCGGGGAAAATGGACCAAAAAATGAACTCAGCATCAAATTTCTATGGGGCTTACCTTTCCCTGTAATTTCACCATGCATATCTCAAATGATAGTCAGGGTCAAAGCCAGTGGGTGGGGGGGGGGGGGGAGCGCCTCCCCCTAAGGAGACTATTTGTCAGAAATTTTGCTCTTTTGTTGGATTTTTTATGATTGACAGGTCTACTTTTGGAAGATTTTGAAGGAGCATAGAACATGAATTGGTTAACGCTAAAAGATACATCGAGCAGGAATATTGATTTTACAACATAGTTTTTATCAATATTCACTAATCACTAATTATAATTTTTTTCTAAAATTCTTAGGCAGGAATACAATATTATCTGACAACAGGGATGTGGGTGTGATTCCCTTACCGGTTTTTGCTACCATGTTGTTTGCAGCTAGGTTACTGTCAAAATATGGGGCTTAGCCCCAGAATCATTTTCAGATACTTTATGAAGCCCCTTTGCAGTACAGACCGTGCACACATTAGAATGGTTTTCCTGCCAAAGAATTCTTGTTCAGAAAAATTTACAATCATTCATATGGCTCAAGAATTCTCGTTGTAATGTAAATAATTCTTATTTTGTTAAAGGGAGTACAAGGACCAGCAGCCTTTGCCATCATTTGTCTTTGTTTTTATGAATTTTGTGCAGTCAGTTAAATTCTGGAAGCTGTGCAGAGCAAGTCGCTGACTTCACGAAAAGCATGCTGGGCGTTGTACTCCCTTTAATGTGCACAAGACTGTTCCACTGCACATGGTTGTATTTTCATGTCAGGGTTGGAAACTCTCCACGACGAAACTTTTGATTCCCTAAGACTCTTGCATTATGTATGGGTGAACTCCAGTGGACAATACTTGGATTTCAAATCATTATCTTGGCCCTTTGTCAAGAGATTTCTAGACAGTGGAACC
>REGL01001376.1:45384-56193 GCA_004194395.1 Aurelia aurita complex sp. Pacific
GGTTTCTGAATTGCGAAAGCGCTTAGTCCTCCTGAAAAATAGATTTCTTACCTCTAAGTGCACGCGATTAAGTCAAAATAAACAGTGAATGCAAAACAGTCAACAGTATGGTTGGATGTCAACAGTATGGTTGGATGCGCAGAAGGTGTGAAATCTATTCTTGAGGCTGCAAAATCGCTTTGTCTTGACACCTATCTACACACGTATCCTTTGTTTTACAAAATTCACCCTTGCTGCCCTGTATAGCATCATTCAGCTTGTGACGTCCTGTTTGAAGACATGGATTTTTTGGAGCGGGAATGAATGTCCAATGTTCAATGTCCATAAAAAATCCATAAAAAATTGTTCCCGACTTAAGGCGGATTTCTGCCCAATTATGTTCTTAAGTTAACTTCTTTAAACTACCTTGGAAAGGAAAACCATGATTAAATTCTCTTTGCCATGATGGTTTTGCATTTCAAAAAAATTTTGAAGTTGCATGCCACAAGGAGACTACTCAATTTTTTTTTGAGGAATCCTATCAATGAAGTTCCAATCTTATAAACTTTGATCAACTCAACTAGCGCCATTAATGGGTACAACCGTTTAAAACAAGCTTTGAGGCTTCTTTGAAATGGTTCATGTGAATGTACTATTGAAATACCGGGTAACAAAAAACTGACTGCAACTCTTTGGAAAAATCACAAAAATTAGATCATGTGTCTGGTTTTATACCGGGTGAGCCAGAAAAAAGTTCCCACTTTTGAAAATTCATAGCATCAAGAGTACTGGATGGATTGGAATTAATCAATATTTGCTTCACAGCCAAAAGATAGACGTATTTTTGTAATTTTTCTCGCCTTCTTATGAGTACTGGATAAATTGGTAAATTCAAGTTCACAGAAACTTGGTGGTTGCAAAATGACTGAAAAAGGCCTAAAATACATGATCAAATCATACAGGACTCCTCGCTCAGAACAACAGAGAAAATGTAATTTCGCATGGGTGAGAGCTCTCGTCTGCATATTTATTGCCATGGGATTGAAAATCTTCAGTATCTGTTTGAGAATCTATGTCTTGTTACTCTTGAGAGAGGTGAAACGCCCGTGTGTATTGTTCTGTGTGAGGAGAGTCCTAGCGATTTGATCAAGTGTTTTAGGCCCTTTTTCAGTAATTTTGCAACCATGAATTTTTTGTAAAGTTGAATTTACTTATATTTGCAGTGCTCCTAAGAAGACGAGAAAAATCACAAAAATACTTTGATCTTTTGGCTTTTAAATAGAATTTAAATCATTCAAATCCATGAAGTATTTGTGGTGCTACAAATTTTAGAAAGTGGGAACCTTTTTCTGGCTCACTCGGTATGCGATTACTTTTTACTTTAGTCAAGGAAATCCTCAGAATTTGTTTTTTCTTGTTTCTTGCTACATCGAAGGCACTTGAGTAATGTCTAAATTTTGGGAAGGCTTCAAGAAGATTTGTTTCAAAATGTTCACGAGTTATTGGTATGGAACCTGCATATTGTTATGGAACCTTTAAGAAACTCGTAAATAACTCAGAGAACTCAAAATCTGATAATCTTAAAGGTAATCGAAGCATATATAAGCCCTTGATAAAAATAGTCACGCAAAGACAATAGGCTATAACACGTGCCGCCCCATATTTGGGTAATTGATCTACGTGAACAGGAAATACTGGTATCTGATAGGCTAGAATCTGATCGCAAATGGCTTGAGCCACTTTTATATGCTTGCATTCCCTTTAAGAAACTTAATTTTTCATTAAAAATATGTGTGTATCTCCGTTCACTTACTGTAACGTTTATTCGCTTTTCCTACAGAGAAGGACATCTACAAGTTGCTAAACTGCTTCTTGAACATGGCGCACAAGTCAACGTTCCCTCTGGTAGCGAAAACAACATTCCTTTAACGCTTGCATGCTGGAAAGGTTAGTTTACTAATATGATGACATGACGTGATGACATGTTCACCATTGTGAACATAACGTGATCATAGGCTCAGTATACCATCGATTAAAATGGCACGCCCTGAAGGCTGATTTTATAAGCCAACGAAATTGAAAAAGGCCGTTTCTTGTTTCTTTTTTGTAGGGTTTCCACTTTGTCGTTTGATTCATTTGAGTCATTTAGGTCGCTAGGATCGCTATGGTCGCACGAAAACATGTTTCCAGTTGCAGGCTTTAAAGGCTCTTGGGTAACCAGCATGCATTGCAAATTTTTGATTTGTTTTCCGTAGATTTCATAGATTTCATTCAATTCAATTTTAATTTTAACGTTGGTAAGGAGAAATACCGTAAGAGCTCTCTTTCGGACACTCTTTGGAGGCTTATGAATGAGGGGAGGCTTATTCACAAAATCAATTGACTAGGATATATATGATAGCTTTTCAGTTCTTTTATCCCATATTTTATGGATTCAACATACAGTTTACGAGTTTGCATGTTAATTTTGATATAGTTTGGGATACAACTATGTTGAATTTATGTATTGACTCGTTTCATTTCATTTTCATTTCATTTTTTTAGGAGGGTTGCCCTTCAGCAGAAGATGGTTTTCAAGGGGCCCTCTGATGAAACCAGCTTCTGCTGAAGGGCAACCCTCCTTAAAAGAAATGAAATGCAACGAGTCAATAAATAAATTTAACACAGTTTTATCCCAAACTATATCAGAATTAAAATGCAAACTTGTTTAGCTAAATAGATAGAAAATCTTTGGTAACCTCTGGAATAAGATATACTTGGGGGCTTAACAGGAGGGGCTTATTTAAGGTTTTGGCTCAGAGGGGAGGGACTTATTAGAGAGGGGGGCTTAATAGAGAGGGGGCTAAATAGAGCTTTTACGGTATGGCTACATCTGGAGCTGCTGGGACATGCTGCTGACTTTAAAGGGGCTCCGTCGTCAAACAGTAAAAAAATCCGTAAGCTCACACGTTTCGGGGANGCTCAGTGGGGAGGGACTTATTAGAGAGGGGGGCTTAATAGAGAGGGGGCTAAATAGAGCTTTTACGGTATGGCTACATCTGGAGCTGCTGGGACATGCTGCTGACTTTAAAGGGGCTCCGTCGTCAAACAGTAAAAGAATCCGTAAGCTCACACGTTTCGGGGATTATCCATTGTTCATCCATTGTTCTCTGCAGTTTGTTTGGTGGCTTCACCCAAGCCACAAAAAAGTGACCGTTAAAAATCCACTTATATCCGAGCAATCGTAGAAGATATGAATGCTTGGTTTGTTCCTTGTGAAGTACAAGGATTAATGCCCAAACAACAACTTTCATTTTGAAAAAAATACGAAAATCCTGTGTGATATCACCTTTCAAAAAACTGCAAAAATCATCGTTTTGTTTACATTTTGACGACGGAGCCCCTTTAAAGACATCGCACAATTATTTTCATGCAGTATGAAATTAGGTCATCTTTGCCAACATGGCTGTAATGCATATCGGTTGCCCTAGAACCTTTTAATATGAAGCAACATTTTGTCTTATAAACATTTATTTGCTCTTTTCGAAAGGTCACACAAAAGTCGTTGAGTTGCTGTTACAACATGGTTCAGATATTGAACATCGAAATAAAGCAGGATGTACCCCATTGATGCTTGCTGCAAGGTATTATTTATGTTTCATTGATAGTCATCCTCAACTGGCTTTTGATTTTAAAACAGTGGTCAGTTTTTGAGTTATTTTCAACTTAGAGCACTGCACACAGTTGCATCATAAAGATACCCCGAGCTGCACTCACTTAACTATATTAACAGCTAGTTAATTAAATTATTTTGTTGTGGAGGACTGCTGAGATGTGCTCTTTACCTTGACAAATGGTGGATAAATTCACATACCGTTCTGTCTTAAAACGGGAGCAAATAGAAATTCTTTCGTTCGTGATTTGTAAGCTTATATTCCATAGCTTGCTTGAAGAATGGGAGAAACAAATCAAAGCAACCACGATCTTCGTTTTAGATGTGTAACTTAGCTGTAGTTTTTATTCGTATTTTGTCATTTCATCTCAGATTTTCTTATTTTTGCGAAAAGAAACGAGCTATAAATAGTACCTTCAGAAATAGCCTACGAGTAGACCCATTAAAACTCATGCCATTGAAACTTCCCCCTTCGCTGAGACTGATTAATTTTTATTTTAATCATAGAGTGTGAAAATTTTGTTTCAGAGAGGGACATTTTGACACGACGAAGCTGTTACTAGGAAGCAACGCGCAAGTGAATGTTCCTTCGGGAAGCAACGATGACACGCCACTAACACTCGCATGCTGGAAAGGTATGTGACTGGATCTTTATGGTACCGGGTCTGTTTACGGTACCGGGTCTGGATCTTTATGGGACCGGATCTGGATCTTTACAGTACCGGGTACATCAAAAGGAAGTGCCGGGAGTACTGGATGGATTGGAATGAAATAAATTCTGTCTGATAGGCAGAAGGCTGAAATATTTTATTAATTTTCTCGTCTTTTTGTGATTGCTAAAAAACATAGGTAAATTCGACTTTTCGAAAATCCGTTGTTTGCGAACTGCGTAAAAATCGACTTGAAACACTCAATCAAGTCACGAAGAAACTGTTTACACAGAACAACACAAAAATACTTTTTTCATGGGTTGCACAGTTATTGCCATGGAATCGAAAAACTTTAGCATTTGTTTGAAAATTCATTTCCTATTTCACTTGAGAGAGATTCAACGCCTTAGACCTAGTTTAAACATCGTATTTTGCCGTGTCGAATTTGATAGATGCTGCTAAAACTTCTAAGTGTCAATTAAATTCGACATAAAAACGATGCATAAATCACCTGCCATTTTGAATAGATGAAACGGCAGGAGTTCACCAGCTCTGTCGTATCAAACGGCAGAAAAACGACTTGATTTAAACATCGTATTTCTGCCGCGTTTAATTAATCAATTCTAGGCCATGGTCCACGGTTTCTACGCGTGATCAGCCACTGCACTTGTGCTTTTTGAAAAATGACCATTTTAACAATCTTAAAGGGAATCGACATAGTTAAAAGCTGGCCCGGGCCAGGTCAAAAATATAATCTATTGTACTCGACCACTTTGACGCATCCGGTTTCATTGTGTAGGTAAAGAAACAATGGGTTTGTAGGCGTTTCTTTAGCCTATTTATAGCGGCTACGAGATATCGCTATGTCTATTCCATTTAATTTCACTTCGATACGGCAAAAAAACAAGCGGCTGATGAGATCTTGTTTTGCTCTTTACCTAGACAAATGATTGATTAACTCAGATATCGTTAATGTCTTAAAACGGGAGCATATAATGAATCAGCCATCGAACTATGACTTGCTACTCGTATGTGGCCTGTCTTTTGAATGGTAGAAACAGATTAAGTTGTATTGGTTGCCCTAATGTGGTTGCCATGATGTGTTTACAGAGATAGCGTTCTTTGAGCTTGATAAGAAACTTGTAAACAGTTCAGATTTGTGAATGTTTTCTTGAATACTGTTTACAGTTTTATTTTGAAAACATGGAATTGATGATTGTTTAATTTGGTGATATTAGTTGGGGAGACAACCCTCTTGGAGGGGCATGTAATGTACGGGGTGATGGTGGATGGAAGCCCTTTCATTACCATTGCCATCCATTGACCAGTACTCTTGAAAATTGTTGTTTTTACCATAAAGCTCTATTAAACCCCCAAGAGCTTATTCAATTTGGGAGACTCCAGAGGGGGGCTTAAAAGAGAGGGTGCTTATTCGAGACTGGGGCCTATTCACAAGGTCAAACAACGAGGGAAAAATGATAGCTAGCTGTTTGGTTCTTTTACCCCATATTTTGCGGAGTCAGCATACAAATTTTTCGAGTCAAATACACAAATTTGGCACAGTTTTTATCCCAAACCATTTCAAAAATTCTTTTGTTCTTTTGTTTGTAAGTAGCTTTTCGTAACACACCCTTTAGCTATTCTACAAAAGAGCCTGGATTGAGCGTCTTTCTTATACATTTCAAATGCGACTTTCGATTGAGTGGCGATAAAGCTTCTATCACTATTGCGTACATTCGAAAATTCCATTTGCAAAATATCGTTCAATTCTAATTCTTTTCTGAATAGCTAGGGGGCTTCTTATATGTTTAGTTGTATTTTAGTTTATCTCCTTCATGTGATGGCCCTGGGGTAGTCATGATCTTTTGCTCCCCTTGGTATCGTTTCTGTAGTATTGTATGGTAGCTCGTTTGTAATCTTAGGTAATTCGTAAATTGTAAATTTTTAACATTGAATTTATAGAAAAAAAAAAAAGAAAAAAAAAAATTTTTAATTTCAAATATCATTTCTTTGCCTTTCTTCAAATAATAATGCATCACTATGCACTGGTCGCGGACCTAGTTGAGTGAACGTCTCAGTTGGGTAGGACAATGAATGTACCAACTACACTGTTTCACCCCCTTGTAATCCTACAAGGCGCCTCCAAAATACTCATTTTCGATTGATTGATTGATTGATTGATTGATTGATTGATTGATTGATTGATTGATTGATTGATTGAGACAGTTCACATAGTTGCATCATATATTTTGTATTTTACATGAAAGCTGAATCGATGAATTATTTTCTAAAGTTAATTTTAAGGTATTGATATTTTTTTCTGCAGGGCACAGTGATGTAGTAGAACTGTTAATTAGATACAAATCAAATGTCGACCATCAAACGAAAACAGGATGCACGCCTCTTATGGAAGCAACGAGGTAAGATTGCCTTTTAAAATCTTCACAGGTTTAAAGCCATTTCGATCTATTTTATGAGCATGTTAGACGTGTCTGGAAGCTTGTCATCTAAACTCGTTTGTTGTACGTATTTTTTAAATCGACGATATTTTATTTATTATTAATCATTTCTTTATAGTAGGCGTTAGAAATTGTAGCTAAATCATAGCTAATGATGCCTAAAGAGATGTTTGACATATCATCTTGCAATTATTTCGAAATAGTAGAAGTTTCAACTCAATATCTTAAGTTCCATTTGTGCTATATAAGATAACAATGCTAGATTTACTATTTCAAATCATTTGAAACAGGATAAGATGTGTGAAAGTTTGATTTTTGATCAACACATTAATTTTTATTTGTCAAGGCCTCTAGTTTTCGATCAACTACAGTATTGCTATATTTCGGGAATGCCATTTTCGCGCAAAACATTTCGTGGATGTTACTGCATCAGGGTGTTGACTGTTTTCTTGAAGGAAAGTCAGTTAAAAATCTCTTATAAAAAGAACTTTAATTTCTTGGAAAATATATTGAATAACATGCAAGGACGTCGCATGAAACTTTTTGCGAAGAATTCGACAACGTTATGACTATTTTTCACATCGCTGCCCTTGCTATCAGCAGAATTCCACTTCTTAATTTTGGTAAAATCAGGAAGCAGATTGCAAGACGCGGGGTTCAGTGGCTTTTCGTTTATGACAGTTTTTCGTTTCATTAGGCCATTTATTCTTTTTGAAACAAGCAAAATCATGTTTTTTACCTTTTTTGCATTCAGGGAAGGTCATAAAAAGGATGCTGAAATTTTGCTCAACCATGGAGCAGATGTTGAGTTACCGGACAATTATGGACAGAGTCCCCTGTTTATGGCTTGTTGGAAAGGTACCTTTTTGAACATTTTTTTGTCTGTTCGAAAATGACATATAATAGGTTTACTTACAGAAAATCTGTTATCTTTTTTGTTAATATTTTAGGTTCAAATATCAACTTTCATCTAAATATGTAGTTTGCAGGGAGCTTTCAAAGAGCTATGGCAGTGCAAGTTGTTGTAATACTTATGCTAATTTTTGTTCAATTTTACAGGCCACCACGCTGTCGCTGATTTATTGTTGGAAAGAAGTGCTAATCGCGACTGTCGTACAAAAACAGGGATTACACCATTATTTCAGGTTTGTTGTTGATGCATTATAGTTACCTCTCACCTCGAGGTACTGCCCACCTCAAAGATAGACGTTTAGAAGTGTTCTTCTGGAAATTTGGTTTCCATGATTTTGATCAGTGGCATCAACTAATGTGAAACTTGAAGCCACCGGGTACCCCAAGAATTATATCCACTTATGACAGACCATGATACAGTGTGCTCTAGGCCCATTTGGAAGATTTGATCTTTTGTCAAATCCCGAATGATAGTCGGCAACGTTTCTTCGAATTCTCTGCCACCGACTTCTTGTGTTTTAAGTGATTTCTTGAAAGTTCTTCCTCTGGAGACAGCCTGAATCAATCAACCGATCGATCGATCGATCGATCGATCGATCAATCAATCAATCAATCAAAAAGACAATACATTAAAGACGATAAGGAAACTCTCAGAAACGACTTGGGATTTAGAATTTGATTAGTTACGATCAGCTGCACGAGCGGTCGCTCCATCTTTGCTCAATTCTCTGGTATTACTTTTCTCAATCAAAAACATTTGCTCTTCATAATTTGAATGAGCGCTCTTTGTTGATAAAATGTTTCTCTTTGTTTAGTCTTAACGACTTTTGATCGATGCTCTATGATTGACTTAGGCTGTTTTCAAGCCAATGATTTTCAAGGAATCGCTGATAGCTTTTGAAAATTGATAAACAATCACTGCTAAGTACCGGTAGACTGACGACGTGATTCTTTGTATTCGTTCAGTGTTTGTTATCTGATTTTTATTTTCTCTCACCATCATTCAATTCAACGAGGAAAACTGAGACTCATGTAGTTAGCCTGAAGTACTGGTACATTTCATCCGATGTTTATTTTGACCTACATAGTACTATATTGTCTTGCAGAACTTAGTATCAACAGGGCAAAAATATTAGCCTCCATAAAATGATGTTTTCATCAGCATGTGGTAACATTAACGAGACAATTATTCAAATATCTAATTATAGGTAACTCTGTCTCTCGCAGTCAGTTTGCAGCTGTGTTCTTCTTCGCTAATGGTCTATTTCGTCACCAAAGCTTTCTTAGTAGTTTTGCGAAATCCAACAGTGTGAAATATGAGGTGAAGATCTTGCAAAACATAAAGATTAATTGGCGCAAGTAGTAAATCCTAATGCAAAGATGTTCTAGCAATCAAGAATATCAACAATAAAATGCTAATGAATATAACGTTGACTTGAACATTTGGTAACGGGGTTAGCTCGAAACGTCGTGAATTACTCATACTCTGTTCAAAGTTCAAAATGCAATTTATTTCATTTTAAATGTTTATAATAGAATACTAAGTATTTGATCTATTTCACGACGTTTCCAGCGTGTACTTGCTGTTAAATGACTCGAAATCAATCCAGTCGAGAAAAGAGAAGGTGAGATTTGGTTGTTAGCAAAGAACGTGATATGAGACTTGACGTAATCTATGTGAGAATAAGTGGGTAAAGCTGTAAATAAGACAAAAACGCTGAGGAAGGAGGGGAATTAGTAGGAAAGAACATAATGAGGGCTTTCTAGCAAGCCTAGTGTATGACAAAATTTCAACTTCAAATAACTTGTTCTGCAAGAGGTAAGGAAAGCGATGTTATTGTCTGTCGTGGAAGACACACTAAACTTTTTTTCTATAAAATCAAGGAATTTCTGACTTCACTGAGTTGCCAATTTGCAGTCTTTACTAGACTAAGAATTTCATTTGCCCACAGTTACGCGTTAAAACGTGCGTAGTATTTGTTTTTTGGTAACCTATTGACAACATTGAAATCGGTATCTGTTACTAATCACGTGCATGCTATACCTGACATGGAAAGAGGAACTGGTATGATTGTTATGAGAAGAACTTGCTGTCAATTGACTTTGCAACGTTCTTTGATGACTTTGTTACAGGCGTGTCGTGAAAATCACGTGTCAATTGTGGAATTACTATTGGATTATGGTGCAAGCGTGAATGCTACATTTCCGAACAGCAGGTATGTATTAGTATGATTATGATTATGATTATTGTCAGTAATACTCGTACAAAGGAAAGACTGCACGCAGGCTGTAATACTCGTTTTAGGACAAANAAATAACTTGTTCTGCAAGAGGTAAGGAAAGCGATGTTATTGTCTGTCGTGGAAGACACACTAAACTTTTTTTCTATAAAATCAAGGAATTTCTGACTTCACTGAGTTGCCAATTTGCAGTCTTTACTAGACTAAGAATTTCATTTGCCCACAGTTACGCGTTAAAACGTGCGTAGTATTTGTTTTTTGGTAACCTATTGACAACATTGAAATCGGTATCTGTTACTAATCACGTGCATGCTATACCTGACATGGAAAGAGGAACTGGTATGATTGTTATGAGAAGAACTTGCTGTCAATTGACTTTGCAACGTTCTTTGATGACTTTGTTACAGGCGTGTCGTGAAAATCACGTGTCAATTGTGGAATTACTATTGGATTATGGTGCAAGCGTGAATGCTACATTTCCGAACAGCAGGTATGTATTAGTATGATTATGATTATGATTATTGTCAGTAATACTCGTACAAAGGAAAGACTGCACGCAGGCTGTAATACTCGTTTTAGGACAAAGCTCTATTTGACTTTACTTCAGTGTTGTTTAGCTGGGCGCTAACGGGGGCTCAACCCCCTAGTTATGTTTGATGATTTGGAGGGCTTTATTTATTTCAGCGAATATGATTTTATATTGAAATTCCGTATATAATTTTGTTCTTATAAGCTATTTTTGATAAGAAAAGACAACACTTTATAACAAGAACAACATTTTCCACCGCAAAAAATAATGCCATAGTTAGAATGAAGCTAATATAACTTAATTAGTAAAATGTGTTTAATCTCAGGGTTAATGACATGACGGGAAACAGTAGTTTTAGATTGGTTTTAGAAGGGTGCAGCCTTAAATA
>REGL01001376.1:58141-76376 GCA_004194395.1 Aurelia aurita complex sp. Pacific
AGGATGTGACGTCATCAAATTTCTAAATCATAAACCAGAAGAGTGACAGACTTTTGTTTGACACCATATTGTAGGCATTTATGAACTATGGTTTCCTGCGAAATTACTTCATGTTACGTCAAACTGTTTAGAAATTACGATGGTTTTAAGTTTTTTTGAAAATTTTTCTTGAATTCTTGAAAAACAAAAAACACTCTAATTCTGAAAATATTGAAGATTTCAGAAAATTCCAACGGTAAAATTATAGAGAATTAGGTAAAGTTTCTTTGAAGTCATTCAGTTCAAAGAAATAGGTCACTCAATTTTACACCAGCCTTTTTAAAGATTTGGAACATATGCTGTAAACGTGGGCTTAATTACGCCTTCTCGCATGCAACCCGAATGAAATAGCCACGCCGGTTTCAAGGTATATTATGCCAACTGGTTTATTTTTGCAGCTTTACAAATCGGCTGTATAAATCCAGAAAGGATGCTGCTGCTGTAAAAGCTAAACAGCCTTGTTCTATTGATTCATCTTGCCTTTTGCATTGATAACGAGAAAAACTGTCATGTATTTTCTGACCAGCAAACTGCAAGTAATTGCATTGTTTATTATTCGAGTCTTTGCAATCTTTTTTTTATTTGATGCCGCAGGTCGAAAATTCAGTTTCATTGAATTTTTAATTTTTGGATTTATTGAGATTTCCTCTCTCAATTTATCTTGACTCAGTTCTTAAGACTAAATTTTTTTCTTCGTTGTAGGCAACTGATTGTCGAGGAAATACACCAATAATGGCTGCTTTCAGATCGGGTCATGTTCAAGTAAGTTCTTTCTGTCATTAGAATGCTGTTTATTCATATCAGTTCCTCGCATATCTTTCAACTTGAAGAACGAGGCAGTGAATGGAAGCTAGGACAGAAGCGATCTACAAAAGCCTGATTTCCACTTGGTCGTTCGGGTCGTTTTGGTCGTCGTAAAAAATGATGAACACTCAAACTAACTCAAACAACCTTGTGAGAATGCTTTTTCCAGCAACTCTGACGACCTAAGTGACTAACTGGGACCAGGCTTTACGACTAAAATGACCCAACGGCTCAATGGCCCAAACGACTAAGTAGAAACCGGTTTATCGGACGCACAGCAATTCTGATTGATGATTACAATTGACCTGTGGTTGGCAGTACCTTAAAAGACGATAATATCTAGAGAAAAGCCTCATCTTCCATCATATTTGGCTCAGAAACAAAGGACATAGATTTGTACTTATTTTACATGAGTTAATAGGAGTGGATAAACGTCAGTATCCTGTGACCAGAGACAGGAAAAAGATAGAGCCTGATATGCAGTTTAGGGTTAGACGCATGGTTTTTCTGAGGAAGAATTGGGAGCTATTAAATTACGGGTCGGGGAAAAATATTCATTCGACTTATATTCGCCCCTGCTAAATGGATCAAGAAGCTTGGAGGCGGGATAGTTCTACTGATATGGCAGAAATCCAGATCATGTCTGCTATTGTCTGCCCCTAGAAATGAAGCTAAATTTGTGTGTATTTTTTCCTTATCTTTAGGTCGTCGAATGGTTGATCAAACATACACATCATTTACCCTCGGATGAAATTTGTCATAAAATTCTTATGTCAGCTGTTGATTGTAAAGACAAAGAAGTACTTGTGCAGAAACGAAGCAAGTGCTTAGCATTGATTCAGGAGGTAAGGTTTTTCCTCAAAATTGCTGTTGCCTCCTTGTTTAATTCGAGATAGAAGATGAACAGTTCCTGATCATATAGTAAAAAGGTCCGTCTCCAAATTTTTGTAGAAACGGTAATTTTTTATAGTTTTTTGAAAGGCAATATCGCACAGATTTTTCATCTTTATTTCAAAATGAAAGCTTTATTTTGAAGCTAAATTTCTGTACTTCATAGAAGAACAAACTAAACATCGTGTTACTTTATCTTTATAAACATTTGAATATCTCTGTTAACCCTATAGTTGTTGGGCTATCTGACACGTCCTATTTTGATTGGGGGGGGGCAAAAAAGCCCCCCTACCTAACTCATGACTGGTAATAGATAGAGCAACCAGATTTGACGTACTAATAGCCACAGGCATGTACTTTATGAGAACATGAAAATTAGCCTAAAACTAGCTGTCATTATTGGTTGCGTCAGCATTTTTCTTTGTGTGGTCAAGAAAAGTGGCAAAATGGGCCTAAATCAAGAAAAATGCGATGCAGTTTTATTTGGAGCACAATTTCCATCCAAACATGAGAATTATGATATCAAATAACACTTCCTTGCAAAATATTTTTGCAAAATATTGTAATTTTGCTACTTTTTTCGCGAAAATTAATATTCGAGAATTGGCAATTTTGACAAAGTCAGGAAAATTGTCTCCCTCCCCCTCATTTGTCCAGGTATTTTTTATGAAACTTCATGAGTCGTTGCACGATAATTAGCAGCAAAAAGTCAGAAAGTTTCCGGGCCATGATAATATTTCTCCTGGCAGAGTTATAACGAAAAATCTACTAGGGGGGGGGGGCAAATTTGCCCCCAACCAAGATAGGGTTAAGTGTAATTGCCGCAGGGCTGCAATGCAGGGTCCCTCTGTGGTATCGTCTTGTAATGTTGTTTGTTGGTTGATTGATTGTACATCGTAGGAGAACTTATATTGACAAACTTGCTATTCACAAATTTTTTAAGCGTTTGTTAAACCTTAGGATGCTTATTTTAACTGTTGTCCAAATTTTCTTTCAAAGGCAAAAAAGAGGAGAGAGTTACAAGCGCTGAAGAATGCGCAAAGTCTTGTTCAGGTAAGTTTTAAAATTTGCATGAAATGCACTTCTAGAGATTTTGTAGCCTCCTGTAATTGTAAAAGGAAACCAGGGCCAGGGAGGCGAGGAGGTGCGGTTGCCCCAATTTTAGATAGAAAACAACCCTTATTGTTTGAAAACGGTAGAAAAATACCGTCCCCCCAAATATTTTGCAAAGGGTATTCCACTGATTAGGGCCTTTTAAGAGGTGCTTTTTCAAGAGTTTAGATAATTTAAAGAAGCCGAAGAATTCTGAGGAAAGCTAAATGATAGAAACTTCGTTATTGATACTATCAGTTGAGAAATTGTTGTCTACACTTTCATTTTTGTCTAAAAAACAACCTTTTTTCTCTGAAGACGTATTCTTCTAAGCTTAACTATGGCATGCTCTGCAACAGGTTGGAAACGCCTGTGGAATATTTCCTGGTAACTGTGTCGAGCGAAATAATGCGAGCATCCAAACGTGTCTAAAGAAATTTTGCTTTCGCAATCATTGAATAATTCCAAGTGCCGATGTTTCTACAGTGCGGCTGTGAACCAATGAAGTAAGATTTATTTCTTTGCGACAGCTAGCAGTTGTATTGTTAACGCCTATAAATTTTTTCCAAGGAAGTGAAAGTTATAAAAACTTTGAAGCATTTTCTCGTACATTATCACGGCTTATAACTGGATCAAATAAACAAAATCCGCCAGGCAGATCTTTAGATTTACCCTTCTTCTTTCGTTATAAGCAGATAACTTCTCTGAAAACCACCTTTCTCGTACACAAGGCGAGATGTTGCCCTACTGGTTTCGGGGCAACATGTGTGGCCTTGTTTCTTTTGAATTACTGGTTGAAAGAATTCCTTTGTCTGCAATCGCTAATCGCTGTGAATTGAGGTGTCAATTAAAGCAACTGGTGCTATTGTGTTAGAAAATTTGTCCTTGTTTAAGCAACTGTATTTCTGTCTTTAGGAAATCGATGACGAAATAACTCGTGAGGAGAAGAAAAAGAAAAAACAAGCTGAGAAAAGAAGAGATAAACGAAGAAAGAAGAAATCTCTAAGAGAAATGGAATCGAATTCGAATATAGCGACTGGAAATGAGCCATTGGAGAACAGAATTGGGGAAAATGGAGTGAGAGACCAAGAAGATGAAAACGAGGCTGAGATGAAAATAGAATTGAATCATGGGGAGGATGCCATTGATGATCTAGATGACGAAGAGGTTAAAGGTCAGTTTATTTTCTTGGAATTCGTATTTTTGAAGGTGTGGCGCATAGTCTTGTCAGTTTTAGATTATGTCAGCAATGGATTTACTTTGTTATGATTCTACCGTTGGACTTTTCAGAAATTTTCATTTTTTTTTTCGAAATTGTAGTTCATTTCATATTTCAACTAATTTGAGGATGTGACGTCATCGGATTTCTAAATCGTAAACCAGAAGAGTGACAGACTTTCGCTTGATACCATATTGTGAACATTCATAAACTATGGTTTGCTTGAAAATGATTCCATATTTCTTCAAAAAGTTTAGAAATTACGATGGTTTTAATTTTATTTCAAAAGGAATCCTAAAAAATAATAAAACCCTTTAGTTCTGAAAAGATTAAAAATTTCTAAACATTCCAAAGCTAGAATTATAGCGAAGTAGCTATTGTTTCTTTCAAATCATTCAATTCATAGAAATACGTCATTCAATTTTATAGACGTTTTTAAACAAATGATTTGTGGTTCAAAATTTGAAATTAGCCTTAAATTACGGACTCATCGTATTAAACCAATAAACGCAACAAAACACCGTAATCTGTAGAAAGAAGACTGGTAACTAACGTTTTTAACGATGTTGAACCTATGCTGTATAGCATAGGTTCCAAATCTTTATCTCGGCGTAAAAAAGGTGGGTGTAAAATTCAATGACCTATTTCTTCTGATTTAATGGCTTGAAAGAAACTTTAGGTACTTATCTATAATTCTACCGTTGGACTATTCAGAAATTTTGATTATTTTTGGAAATTACAGCGTATCTTACATTTCAACTCATTTGAGGATGTGACGTCATCAAATTTCTAAATCATAAAACTATGGTCTTCTTCGAAATTATTTCATGTTACGTCAAACAGTTTAGAAATTACGATGGTTTTAATTTTTTTTAAATTTTTCTTGAATTCTTGAAAAAGAAGAAAAACACTCTAATTCTGAAACTATTGAAGATTTCAGAAAATTCCAACGGTAGAATTATAGAGAATTAGCTAGAGTTTCTTTGAAGTCATTCAGTTGAAAGAAATAGGTCACTCAATTTTACACCAGCCTTTTTAATGATTTGGAACCTATGCTATGCTTACAAGATTATCTGTTACAAGTTTTTGATCTTTCTTTTTGGTCGCCTGGAACTTGCATTTTACCTTCCCCGAAACATGTTCCTATAATCTCTTTCTTTATTCACGAGAGAAAGTCGTATTATCATATTTCAAATTATCGCCATATTTTACTTTCTGGAGATTCAGTTTTAATCCTTCTATAGATTAATCAAAGTCATGCAACAGTTAGAAACTGTTATTTTTGAGCGTATTTTTTCTCTCCATGCTGCATGATGATTTTAAAAGCTTCCCGCGAGTGCACTGGGAGTCGTTGCAAATGGATGAAAACATTCCAAATTCTTGGATTTTTTCTTTGGATATACTGTCTCAGTAAGGAATGCAGAGAATGTATTTTCCAGTAACATCTGTACATTTATATTCACTGAGGTAATCGTTCAGCTCATTGTCCAGCAAGCCTGGTTTTTACCCTTGATTTTCACTGCATGGGGACGATTTTTGTTTTCATCTGGCTTTGCGTAATCGGGTACTGCTTACAAACAGATATTGTTGTTGTTTTGAAAACCCTTGACTGCTTCGCAAAAAGAAGAAATCTATTAAAAATTTTCAAAGTTGTCCATATTTTGCAGGATTAAGATGCAATTTTGCGAGTCAAATACACAAATACAACACAGTTTTTGTGCTGGAATATATCGAAATTAATATCCAAACTTGTTTAGCCAAATAACTCAAACATCTTTGGTATACTCTGGCATTTGATGTAAGTGGGGGGCTTGATAGAGAGGAGGGGTCTTATTTAGATTTTTGGCTTAGAAGGGGAGGGGCTTATTAGAGAGGGGGGCTTAATAAGAGGGGGGCTTAATGGAGCTTGTACGGTAAATAGAGAAAAAGGCATTTTTATATTCTTAATGTTTTGTCTAATTTTATGAACGGAAAAAGTGGCCTATCGATGGGTTATTTTGGGGGAATTTTTAGAAATCAATATTTGTCAGGATGGTTGAGTTTTTGTTCAGGCCCTTAGGGGAAAGAGTCTGGAGTCGTTTAATCCGGTTTTCCTAATGTGTCTCTAATAAATATGTCATATTTTAGACGTTTTCTTTTTCAATTTTCTCGATTATTGTGAATCTTGCATCTCTTTCGAAGACGTGATATTTTTTGCTCTTTGTTTTTTTCTACCGAAAACAGACATATATCTTAATATTTTGTCGATATTTTTGGACTGAATAGTTTCCATGAATTTGACGGAGACTATGGAAATCTTGTCCTTACTTCTTCTTAAAATCGAAACTCTCTTCCTTTCAGTTGAAAAACTACAACCATATGAAAATAGAGAAGAGACATTACCAGATGACTTTTTCTTGGAAACAGAAGAAGAAACTGTGTTAAAGTCTCAAGGGAAAACAACTGCTGGGAATACAACAGTTGGGAACAATAATCTCACAAACCAAACACGTGGAAAGAAGCATGATCGATCGAAAGACTCTACCGATAATTACGATGATGATGATGATGACGATGATGATGACATCATAGAGGTATTCGAAGACCATGACAATGTTTTCGTAAATGGAACATTTTCAAGCGAAAGCAAAAAAGAACGACGTTTACGTATGTCAGCTTCATTGCCTGAAACAGAACTACGAAATGACGCGGTGAATGAAATGAGTAATGCCCATGGTGTGATGCCCGTAAAACCAAGGAGACGATCCGCTTCTTCAGTCAGTGATGAGAAGCAGAGTGGAGATAAGTGGTCGAGACCTAAAAGTGCAACGTCATCAACACAAGGGAGTGATTACTCAAATAAAGGAATGCTGTATATTGGGAAACAGTCAGCCTCGTCTTCGATGGCTAATGGTAGCTCTGGTTAGTATGGGTTTTCTTTGATTTGTTCAAGGCGTAACGCGGGCAGATTTTGTAACACAATAGCATAAGTTGCTTAAAGCGACTAGCGACTGCAGATAAAGGAAATTCTCTCAACCAGTAATTCAAAACAAGCATCGCCGCAAACGTTTCTCTGAAACCCAGGTAGCTAGCTCACTTGTTGTGCAATTCAAAATTGTTTTCAAGAGTGAACATGAGCATATATCGAAAGGAGGAGGATATATCTTAACATCTACCTCGGGCATTTTCTTTGTTTGGTTCAGAAGCTGAGCAGTAAGTGTTTTAATTACACCCAAAAAATACAAGAATTGAATTGTCTCCCACTCGGCTTCTGTACCAAACAAATAAAGTCCCTGAGGCAGATGTGTAGATATATCCTGCTTCTTTCGATATATGCTCATGGTTACTCTTAAAAACCATTTCTGGAATGCACAATGAGCGTGCTAGCTACCTGGGTTTCAGAGAAACTTTTGCGGCTTTGTTTGTTTTGATTTACTGGTTGAGATAATTTCCTTTTTCTGCGATCGCTAATCGCTTTGAATTCGGGTGTCAACAAATGAAATTGACGCTATTGAGCTACAAAATTTGTCTTTGTTTCAGGGCGTAGAATTTTAGTAACACGCTAATTTAAGTCAAAAAACTAAATACTTTCAAATATAACATCAACAATTCGTTATGTTATGAAAGACAAATGTTATCCTTACAAGATCTACAGTCGCAATCTTCAAAACCATCCTTATATTTGGAAACATTTTTGATTCGTTGGACACTTGCAGGTTTAACGTATGGGACACTTGCAGCACGTCTGACAATTAACGCCGTATTTGCACTATGCAGAGTTCCAAGCCGAACTGTGTGAGTCACAAATAGCTGAGACCGTTGTGGGTCAGTAGCTTTTAACTATTCATCAAGTTCCGTTTAACTATAGTCTGTCTCAAATTTGACGTCACGTGGGATTTGTGATAATGCAAAATTATTCATGTGAAACTCTTCGATTCTCTTAATTCGCTGGTATTTTCACTTGAGATCTAATTTGAGGCAGAGTTTAATGCTTGTTTTGTGTAGCGAACATGTAATTCTAGCACGACACATTTAATTTCTCGAGATTGGTTAAGTTTCTGTCAAGATGCGAGTAATTTTGTCTCAAGTTGATGTTCAAATGAAATGTTTGTATTTTAGACAAGTTGGGTTATTTTGCATCGTAATTACTTTCAATGTAGTATGATAGAGAAGATTAAATCAAAAGTTATGAAGCATAAATTCACTTTTGTCCAAATTGCAATGCATTTCTATTTGAGGTATTTAAGCGAAATTATTTTTTCATTCACAGTTTCTTCGGGTAGGAGTTCGTGTAACAGCACAGTAGGAAACTTGGAATTTCATGAAGCAGATTGGAAAGAAGTCCATCGAACAACGAAGTATGTATCAACAAAAACCTCTTTCTCAGTTAACCATTCTTTCTCTCTCCTTGCAATCTGATACAACTAGGTGCTCTTTAGGGTTTGTTATAGACCATGAACATTTATTTGCCAGATAAAGTTCAGGAATATATATTTTGCAGTAGGTCAGAATTCTGGACAACCTCTACAAGAAAATTATCTGTGTATCACTGCAAGCAAGTTCTTGTTGAAACTGTAACAATTCATTTGAACCCATCTCGCAGAACTGAAAAAGTAAGGGGTTTTTTCTAATTGTGTTGGTATTATAAGCCTAAAACCTGCCGAGAACATAGTAAGGTTGATCACAGCGACCATCGGTTGCATTTCTGTCATTGTAGCTGCCTCGTTAACTTTGTTAAAAAATGCACCAACAAATACTAACAATCTCTTGTTGTTAATGAAATTATGCCTTCCATTAAGAATAGTTTCATTCATCTTACAGAGCGTTGATTATACACATGACTGTACCAAACGCATATTGTGGGCGTGTTATTGGAAAAGCCGGTAGCAAAATTAATTCAATCACGGTAAAGATTTAAGACCGTTATTTTTATTTCTTAGACTGTTATTTTTTAGTCTTCTAAGTTCTAGGCTATAAACTGCAATTCAAAATATCTCATGTATTAATCGTTATTTTTTATCATAAAGTTTGACATGGTGCTGTATAGTTGACTCATCAGTCACAAAATCTTTCAATTCTGTCTCAGGAAATCAATCCAAAAATGGTATAAGGGCCCTGTGTGGACATAAATATAAATGAGAAACGGATTTGAGAAACTGAGAAACGGATATTTTGTCTATAGAGAATGGGTTCTCAGCCTTGATGGGACGACGTTTTATCTGAGGATTTTTGTGTTACCAATGAATTTATTCTGCAAAAATTCTATCGATGGGCATAATTTGCTATTTTCGTACTGCTTGAAGAATCTGTTTGAAGTAGGCTCACAGAAAATCCATGAGGTAATGCAACCGTTCGAAAAAGTCACCGGTCGCCGGTATGATAAGATGCTTCTATCGATCCTTCTGTCTGTCAGGTCTCTACTAAATCATGTCCTTTGCTTCATGAAAGGGGTTCTTTCAAACAACTGAGGTAACAATGCCTTCTTCAAAGTATCTTTTTGCTCATAGGATGATTCTGGTGCACAGATCACAGTAAACAAACCTGAACCACAAACTCCAAACGATAGACTCATTATCGTGAAGGTAATATTCTAACTCTTTCTTTTTCATGTTTATTTCTTGCCTTTAAAGAAAAAATTGTTGTATCTTACTTGAAACAGACACATGAACACAGACCTTTGTTAAACTGCTAACGAAGGTGATTGTGAAGTTGCGGTTTTTAGCGCCAAGTGCGGTGATCACAGAAGTAGCTTAGTGCTAATCGAGTCCGCGACCCCTTGTCATGACGCTCAAATGGTGGGGCTCTACCGGGTATCGAACCCTGTCCGCCTGACTGTTCTGGCTGCAAAGTCAGAGGATTACACCATTGCGCCACAGCACCTTCAGAAGCCAGCAATATTTGCATTTTTATGATCGTCATAGCATTGTTAGAAGTTGGATTCAATAGAATTGAATGGCAAGCACATCATTAAAAATCATACAGGGACTGTACAAGCTTTAGTGTTCTTCGTGCGTTTTGTCATTAAAACATAGCAGCGTTATTTTGTCACAGCTTAGGTAGATCTTCTTGGATGTGGAGGGCCATTTTACCACAGATGTTGTCTGTTTTCCCTAAATTGACACAATAGTCCAATTCAGCTAACGCTGTTTAGACCCACTTCCGATCACGTGATTTTCCTTTTGGAGAGATTATCTATTCATAGAAGGACTTCGTACCCTGAAAAATGTGATGTTGTTGGCTGTATCAACAGCTAATGAGATGATTTCGCAAGTGTATGGTCACTTGACCTGAAGTTGGTATAAACAACGCTAGCTGAATTGGTCTATTGCCTCGTGGATGTAATGTGAAAACAGTTGTTCCACGACCGACTTAACTCTTATACTTACTCCTAAACGACGTGTATGCTTTTCCCACAGGGTTCTCCTCCGAATGTAGAAAGAGCTCGGTTTTTGGTCACAGAAGCCTTAAATTCCCCGAGTATCTTTCAAAACACAGGAAGAAACAACATCACGCTGGGAGGCTTTATTGATCAAAAGTCCCTCCCACCATCATCATCAACACCCCCCTTACAAACAAGTCAAGTGAGTCCTATGATGTTTGGGTCGGAACCTGCGCCTTCCAGGGAGTCACCTGTTGTGAATACAGCAAGCCCTCGCAGCGTCGGTCCCACTGTTTCCATGGGGAATAACAATGCAAGCTGTATGGCATCACCCTCCTTCATGTCGGTTCACGCACAGTCTCCGCAGACAACGAGTCGAGTTTCGTACAGCAAAGTTACAAGTGGGGCATGGCAAAGTGCAAATGTAAACAATGTTCCTAATAGTTTCAAACAGGTACGTCAGTATACCGAAAGGTTTTTGTATAATTCATAGTTTTTTTTATTGCGATAGTTTGTTATAGGTGACATCTTGTTCCTTTGTTGGACCTTTTGTGCAGGCCTTATTAAAGGCAAACTATCCCCTTGATGAATGAAAGAAATCGATAAAGATCTCTTTTGAATATTCCACAAATTTTTACGCTAATTTCCTTTACTGTATTCAACGAAGGCAGAATCATTCATGCGTAATTTTCATGGCCATGAAAATTATGCATGAATGATTTTGCGTTCTTTGGATGAAACAAATTGTCGAGGGGACAGTGTGCCTTTAATGTCTGCGAGCACAAAATATCATGACAGACTAACTGCTGGCACCCTTTACTGTACTTTAAGGGAAGAAGCTATGCTGGAAGAAACTTTCACGTTTTTAGCGTTTTTGGCCGAAATTCGTTAAGTTTATTCCGCGAAATTTCCTTATATGTGGAATTCGCGAAAGATTATTCCCGCGAAATTTCCCATTTTGGTCCATTCACGAAAAGTTAATTCCAATAATTTCGCGTTTTTTCGAACTCACAAAAGTTTCTTCCCGCGAAAGTTGTCTATAAAAATATCTAGTAAATTTATTGCAAGGAAGAAAATTTTTAAAATCTTGTTTACATTCTAGGCCGCTATGATTCCAACGACCACAGTTGCCATGTCAACGCAAAGCATGACCACGACTGTCTCACGACCCTCACATTCCGTTGCCATGGAGCAACCTGCTGATCTGAGGGAAGACTGGGACCTATCGTCACAAATAGAGATTCAATCTGGCAAACCAAATGGTGAGAAATCTTTGAATTGTTAACTAATCAAGCTGGGGGTATGGGGGAGGGGATCGCATTTTGTGACTATCACAACCCTAGGTTTTCTCTAAATAGCAGACAAACGTGCCTGTTTATACTTTATTGTCAATCATAATTTGGACAGCATAGGTTTCAAATCTTTAAATCCAAAATCCAAAGAAGAAAATTAAAAATTTTCGTACGAAATCACATCATCAATTCCTCCTTTTTTCTTACTGCTCTTTCTTTCTGGAGACCTGACAAAAATTTCCGGGACCATTGGTGCTGTGGTCCGCTATTTTTCCACCTCTGTTCTTTTTAGTCAGAGCATTACACAAAGGAAATCTGAATTAAACAATGAATTATGAATTTATTGATTTTTAGTGATAGAAGACATGGTAACGAGAGACATTGCCTCTGATCAATTCTCATCGTCTCCCGGGAGTCAGTCGACATCTGAGAAATACGGCAGCCCCAGCGCAAATGAACAAAATAGCCCGCTTCAACAAGTTGGAATTGAAACTGAATTCTCTTATTTTAGTCCTTGGAATCCTACAAAAGCTGGTAAGGGGCCTTGTTTCTTTTGCGTTTGCTCCTATATTTACTTCAAGTCACTATGTTATACCACAGTAATAACATGTTTCTACATAGAAAACTCTCCGCTCCCTAAGTACAGAGTCTCTTCCATTTTGTTCGAGGTGACCCAAAAATTCTTTTTGGCTTTAAGGGTTGGTCTCAGCGATCGAATTGCTGCTTTTTCATCGTTCTTTGCTCTGATTAGCTAGCAGCTCGACGGAATTTCGTAGCATCATGGGAGCTACCGGGTGACCCAGAAAAAAGTGACCCAACGCAATCTGTTACAGAAAATTAAGTAAGTGGCTGATTGAAATGCTTCAAACGTTCTTCTGTCGCTAAAAGACTAGCCTTTCCTATGAGTATTTTTCGCAATTTTTTACGTCATGGTAAATTGCCAAAATTAAGGATTTCGAGGAAAAGGGTATGCCTGAAATCCTCAAAAAGTCGTCAAAAACCGGGGATCGATTTACAGCCATTTCAAATCGTCAAAGCAATGCAGAGCGTGTTTCATTTCAACATGGGAATAGTTAACCCAGCTGGAAATCTTCAGAGCAAGTTTATAAGTCCCTAGGTACTTGAAAATGTTCTCAGGCAGAGTGAAACACGCTCCTCGTTGTTTTGAAGATCTGGAGTGGCTTCAGATCGATCCTCTGTTTTTGACGACTTTTGGAAAATTTCAAGCCTGCCTTTTTCTTCAAAATCCTTAATTCGGGAACTTTCCCGTGATCCAAAAAAATGCTAAAAATACTCATGATGTAGGCTGGTCTTTGTCTTGACAGAACAGAACAACGTTAAAAACATTTCAATCTGCCACTTACTTTTTTTTCTATAACAGATAGCGTTGGGTCACTTTTTTCTGGGTCACCCGGTAGAATTGTGAAATTCTCTTCCTTCTGAACCCTGGTACAAGTTGTTGATTTATTACTGGAGTTGATAATAGTTAAGTTATAGGTTATGATGTGTGGATTGTTTTTAATTTACTGATTGATGTCATCTTTAACATCTTCCCCTATAGTGGATGGTGTTCCTCGGACGATACCAGAAGCAACCAACAGCATCGAAAATGAGGTAATTCCCTTCTCTTTAGCAACCTGGACTCTCTAAGATACAGAACAAATGACTTAAATTTATAAGTTTATGCGGTTTTTCCTCGTTTGATAAGAAATAGTTCTTTGTAGCAGCTATCAGTTTTCTCCCCGTTCATGTTGTGTTCTGACATCAGTTCAATTCAGTTCAGTTTCATGATTTAAAATTCCACTACATACAATTTAAATTAAAACTATATTATACACGCAGAAAGAAAATTACAGAAAAGAAACTACCAAATATAACAAAGATACAAGAAAACTAAACAGAACAGGAATTGTATGCAGGGAGTTTCTTTTAGCAATAATGACTAATTGATCAGTTTGATTCATTCTTTCATGGCTGTTTACAGCTACAATCAGTTAATGTAATTTTTGTCAAATAAGTGTGATTTCAAGTTTTCACGAAAAGTAATAACAAATGGGGATTTCTTTATTTCTATCGGATTGGCATTCCACATCTTTGCACCACATCTTTGATTTGCATCTGTGTTTATTGAAAAATATAATCTAAATTTTTCCCTCGAATGTCATTTTGCCCAGTGTAAAATCTGTTTTCTCTAAAGATAACTCAGTGTATTGATTAATCTATTTTTCTGCTTATAGGGACCGCTGCAGAGTTTCAAGGCACTTGTAAAATCAAGCATATTTTCAAGGTATGTGATTTTCATCGTTTTTCATAAACTAACATCAGCTTTGAGATTGTAAATATCTGCTCACATTTTATGGTATGGTGAGAAAAATGTAAAACTTAAAGCCAACAAGGACAGATTTTGTAAAACAATAGCATGAGTTGCTTTTGTTGACACCTGAATTCAAAGCGACTAGCGATTGCCGACAAAAGAAATTCCCTCAACCGGTAATTCAAAACAAGCAAAGCGGCAAAAGTTTCTCTGAAACCCAGGTAGCTAGCGCGCTCGTTGTGCATTCCAGAAATTGTTTTAAAAGCAAACATGAGCATATATCGAAAGATGAAGGATATATCTACACATCTGCCTGGGGCATTTTATTTATTTGGTTCAGAAGCTGAGCAGTAAGTGTTTTAATCACACCCAAAAAATAAGAGAATTGAATGGCCTCCCAATCGGCTTTTGAACCAAAAAATTAAAGGTCTGAGGCAGATATGAACCCGGTTGAGTCCCCGGTTGAATCCCCGGTTGAGTGCATAGTTTTAATGGTTTACCCAATTTGCTTTGCAGAGATATACCTCCGTTTCCTTGGCAGAAAGCAGAAATCATCCGACAAGATAGAAGTCGAAGTTGGGCTGGACGGGTAAGAAGTTTAAATAATTGCCTAAACAAGGAATCAACATGGTCTTGCTTAGGTGTAACTTTTATTTTACGACCCAAGATGTGTGTCACAAAGACACGATGGCATGCAGATGTGAGTCAATCTTCGAATTATGCCGGATGACTCAAAAATATGTCCCCCTGTTTCAAAACTCATTGCAGCAAAAGTAGTTGCGCTGTAATCACAGCAATTAATTTTTCTGATAGCAAAGGGATTGAAATATTTTCTGTATTTGTTTGGTAATTTTCGAAGTAGAAGTCCCGTGGTAAATTCGAAAGATTCAAAAAATTAGTTTTGCAGAACATCCAGAAAATATCCTAAAACGCATCACCAAAGGCATCTGGAAATAAAGGAAACACAACCTGTCAGTTTTAGCATTTCCAGTACTCCTATTTTCAGAATGATAAAGATGTGAATATCAGTTTCTGGCTCAGTTTCAGTTTATCATTTTAATGGTTATGTTAATTCTCAATAGGATTTCGAATGGATTCCAAAAGACCTGGTTGATTTGATCGTGCGTTTTAGGCTCTTTCCTGCTGTTCTAGAAGATTGATTTTTCAAATCTTTTGAATTTACGAAGGGACTACTACTTTTAAAATTACCAAAAGAATATAGAAGATACTTCAATCTTTAAGCTACTAGAAAAATCAGTCTCTATGATTATAGCCTAACTACTTTTGCTAAATTTGTTTTTCAAACTGGGGGACATCTTTTTGAGTCACCCGGTACATTTTTTGCTGATATGTTGACTATAATGGGAGACTTATGTTAATGTTGCACAAAACAATGGTCGACCGGACGCAATTCAACCGGACACATGTTAGCCATAATTTCAAAGCCTCTTGGTCAGTTAAACGTTTTTCATGTCTTATTTAAGGGTAGTTTTATCCAAGAAACAAAGCTCGATTTCCTGATGCAAGGCTCCAAAATGTACTTGAAGACCTTTTTCGTAACTTATTGCTGATAAATCCTTCGTTGATAGTTTTGACTACACCTTAGCAACGTGCATGCGCAACTTAGATTAACAGAGAAACATGTGTTGTGCGTCATTATTGCCTTGTTTGCCTTTTTAAGCATGCCTTCGCAGAGCTTCCTATGATGGCATTGAACCTTGATATGTCCTATTTTGCAGCCAACTCAACTTGCATCTGATCTGGCATCAATGAATATCAATGAAAATGACAGTGGATCAATGTTATTTGGAAACCGTTCTGTATCAGCTAACGTGTTATCCGACAGGCATACCCCTGGATTTAAGTCACCATGGGGACAGCAGATAGGCAGCGGTGGAAAAGTTCTCAATGATGAAGAGGCTGAAGACCCAGTGTTTATTGATAAGATGCCGTGGATTGGTGATAGTGGTGATCGGGTATGTTTGCATCTTCTAGGGTCAAAGGGTTTGACTAGACTAATTACCTAAGTTCCTTAGGCCTATTCTCAGCTATCACCTCGAATCAATGAAATGCAACCAAAATCTAATTTGAGACGCAGTTAATCATAGGTTCCAAGTCTTTAAAAAGGTTGGTGTGAAATTCAATGACCTATTTCTTTGAACTGAAATGGCTTCAAAGAAACTTTTGCTATTTTGCTATGATTCTACCTTTTGACTTTTCTGAAATCTTCAATATTTTCAGAATTTGAGCGTTTTTCTTCTTTTTCGAGAATTCAAGACAAATTTTCAAATAAACTTAAAACCATCGTAATTTCTAAAATGTTCGATGTGACTTGAAATAATTTGCAAGAAAGTCTTAGTTTATGGATGTCTATAATATAGTATCAAGCAAAAGTCTGTCGCTTTTGTGGTTTATGATTTAGGAATTTGATGACGTCAGATCCTCAAATGAGCTGAAATATTAAATATGCTGTAATTTCAAAAAAATATTCAAAGCTTCCAGAAATTTCAACGGGAGAATTATAGATAGGTAGCTTAAGTTTCTTTTAAGCCATTCAGTTAGAAGAAATAGGTCATAGGATTTTAAACCCACCTTTTTAGGCCCATTTGAAGATTTGAAACCTATGCTACAGTTCACACTCTTAAAAAAGTACAATTTTAAAAAATAGAATAGCATCAATGATGAGACTTTAAGGGGCTCCGTCGTCAAACAGTAAACAAATCCGTAAACTCGCACGTGTCGGGGATTATCCATTGTTCATCCATTGTTCTCTGCAGTTTGTTTGGTGGCTCCACCCAAGCCACCACAAAGTGACCGTTAAAAATCCACTTATATCCAAGCAATCGTAGAAGATATGAATGTTTGGTTTGTTCCTTAGTGAAGTGCAAGGATTAATGCCCAAACAGCTTGTTTGTCAAAATGAAACAACTTTCATTTTGAAGAAAATACGAAAATCCTGTGTGATGTCACCTTTCAAAAAGCTGCAAAAATCATCGTTTTGTTTACATTTTGACGACGGAGCCCCTTTAAGGAGTTTGATAAAAAATTTCATATCTTCATACCCAACCTGATAAATTTCATACCCTTTAATATAGAATTCCATGCCCTTTCCTTCAACTGATGACCACCGCTCCCAAAAGTTGATTTACAACAATTACTTCCCAGTTTCCTGTTATCATCTTAATGAATTTATACACATATATACAGATGAAAGGAACGCTGTTTTCTTATAGGTATCAGACTCATTATTAATGAGTAATCCAGATACTTGGGAACCATCGTCCAGTCCTACCAGCAGTCTAAGCAGTAGCAGACAAGAGCTAAATAACATACTAGACAACGACAGCGGAGTAGGTGGCTCTAACCTCTGGTCACAAACGCCAACATCAGAGAAAGGATCCTCCTCACAACCCCCACGAGACCAAACATTTTTGGAAACAGCTCTAGAAGCGACACCATGGCTGAGTTCACGAGGAGCATACAGTGCCCCTTCATCACCTGCCTTACAGCGTACCAATGACAACCCATTTCTCACTCCAAATAAACAGAACTTGAAATCGCATCCCTCCATGGAGGAATTAAACAGTAGGCTATGGGATAAAGGATTCGTGGGGCAACAGGAAGAATCACAAATGTGGGGTTCAAGCCGATCAACCCCTCCATCACTACCAGGTAGAAGATACAGCTCAGGGGCGGTGAATGAAAATACACAAGACAGTGGTTTGTCTTCACCACGACAAAATAAAAGTAATGAATCAAATAGATCATCAAGAGTTGATAAGCTTGGCGATTCTGCTCTCGCTGCAACGAGTGTATGGAGACAAGAACGATTTGAGAGTGTTTCATCCATGCATGATTTGCTTTGCTCGCTGGCACTTGATCGATACAAAGATCTCTTCATGGTAATTTGTTGCACTATTTAATTTTTGTAGCGATTCCGCACTTTCCAGTAATTAGACATTGTTTGTTTATCCTCTAATAACTTAACTCAAGTGTTTCTGATTTCAACAGAACACAAGTGTTTCCATGACAGAAACTAACAGTGTTTCATGTTCCTTGCCACGTTTCATGTACGAATCGTTTAAATCAGTCTGAATGAACTTAGGCCTAGTTTAAACATCATAGTTTTGGCATGTCGAATCGAACTGTATTAAACACGGCAGAATCTGCCATGTTTGAAAATCTGAGTTAATCATCGTTTTTTGCCGCGTTAGATGGTGGTTAAT
>REGL01001377.1:0-10122 GCA_004194395.1 Aurelia aurita complex sp. Pacific
AGGACCGATTTTGAAGCTTCATGACTTAATCTTCAGCCTAAAGCCTGAATTAGATTCTAGGAATTTTTGCAAATTTTTCTGTTTTCAGTTTTTTGAGCTACAAGCGAGTTTCTTAAAATTTTCGTTTCCGAAAACACTGAAAACGATCAAAAAACGTTGATCAAATTTTCTAAAGACTCAACATGAATGGACAAAGAGAAAACGTTTTAAGCGTGATTTGGGGATTTGGAATTTGATTATTGTAAACTTCTGCACGAGCGTTATTTCAACGATTGGCCTGTTGCGAAATTCTGTTGTAGTTTCAATGAAGTGCCGCTACAAAAGCTTTCACAAAATCAAAAATGCAACAAAACTCCATAAGAACAATAGAACGAAGTCGTCTATTAAAGCTTTTATGTCGCTATATAAAGATAATGGCAGACATTTAATCATTTGTCACGAGAGAGCGTAGCGTGCGGAGCTCATGAACGCGCGGTTTCTTTTGATGTCTCCTCCATTTCCACCAACAACACCAGTAGTTCGCGCCTTGGTTCATCCGTTCACAAAGCCTGTGATTGTCGAATGAGCAAAATGAGGCTGCCGGTCTTTATATAGCGACATAAAAGCTTTAAAGCAGAAGTCTGAATCTATCGTTCGAATACTGACCAATGGTAAAGCTCAGTGATAGCACACTTAACATACAATTAATCAGCAATACAACGCTTGATCAATATGAGCTAGTTTTTTGCCTTTCGCTTCGACTTGTGATAATAATACGATTTCTCTTTTTCTAATACAGATGTAGACCATGTAATTGCAATGGCAATATTGACAAAAATGCACTTGGCAATTGTGACAGAACAACTGGAGAATGTCTGAAATGTGTTTATAATTCGAAAAATGGACCATTGGGAAAGTGTGAGATGTGTAAAGATGGTTATTACGGAGATGCTTTGGCACTGCCAAAAGGACAATGCAAACGTAAGTTTTCAATGTTTGATANAATATGAGCTAGTTTTTTGCCTTTCGCTTCGACTTGTGATAATAATACGATTTCTCTTTTTCTAATACAGATGTAGACCATGTAATTGCAATGGCAATATTGACAAAAATGCACTTGGCAATTGTGACAGAACAACTGGAGAATGTCTGAAATGTGTTTATAATTCGAAAAATGGACCATTGGGAAAGTGTGAGATGTGTAAAGATGGTTATTACGGAGATGCTTTGGCACTGCCAAAAGGACAATGCAAACGTAAGTTTTCAATGTTTGATACCAAAAATGATTTCAGAATTTGATGGAGCTCTCCGCAGGGCCAATGACTTTGAAATACCCAACGATACGTCCAGGATAAAAGACCAATGGTCAAATAATTTCCTTCATGTTCAACAACTTGTCACGTTTGGTCGTGCTGTTATGGTCTGTAAGATCATGAACCGACTCAGCTCAGAAACTCTCTGGAACAAATTTCAACAAAGATCTCAATACTCCAGTTATAACACACGATTCTCCAGAGATCTTCAGATTCCAAGGTACAGTTCAGTTCAGTTCAGTTTCCATATTTTAATTTCCACTACATACAATTTATAACCTAACTATACATACGAATAACTAAACTACAAAGATAATTGTTACAGAAAATAAACACAATGATACAGAAAATTAACACAATATACAAATACAAAGAGGGGCTAAATGAATAAATTGTATGTAGGGAATTACGAGGAGGAGCTCTCTCAATAGGTAAACTAATCGAGGAGAGAGCCCCCTTTATCCTAAGATACTATCAAGGTGAAGATAGAAGTTGTGCATTTCCTATTCAAAAATTGATAGCAATTGTTCAGGTGTCATAATAGATTCATCGGTTGACCTTGTTTAGCAAGTAAATTTTTAGTTTTGTTTTGAATGATAGTTTTGATGGAGCATTTCTGAGTTCCACAGGTAATGTGTTCCAAAGTTTAGCACCAAGATATCGAATTGACTTGAGACCATATTGAAGAATGTTTTCTCGAGACAAAAATAAATTACCTTGACTGGCCTGTCTAGTGGAATACTGATGAACAGATGAACAGTCTGGAGTATGCGAAAAAGGAATGAAATTTCTATAAGTATCAGGGAGCTTCCTACCTTGTACCAATTAAGAAGCAACTAAAAATGCATTTTATCCGCTGAAAGTCAATTAAAACTCGACTCCCTTAAAGAACAGCAACGACGTTAGCCTTTATTGTTTTGGTTTTGTTTGTATATCCTATTGATTTATAAAACCATATATTTTGCGTAGTATTAAAGTTGAAGGGATATTGTGCATAAGTAATTCAAAATAAAGAAAAATGAATTAAAGGGCTGGAAGAACCGTCATGGGTATTTTCGCATCTAATTTAGCCTTTAACTAATAGATTAAACATTCCAATTTTGAAGTTCGGTCACGTACTTTTTATTCCACAGCCCACCAAACGTGTTAACTTTCTTTCCACCCGGTCTGCCAACTGGGGACGTAAAGAACTCTGTGTGAGATAAGCTAACCAGGTAGCAGTAGGTAGAGAATTAAGCATGGTATAACGTCTGTGGTAGACTCTAGATGCTACATTTGGTTAGATTAGTTTGTGACATGAGAAGAAAATATTGAAATATCACCCATATTGTATTTAGCTTAACAAATATTGCTTTATAGCAAGCTCTTTGTTCTCATCGCACTCAGCTCAACTGAAGGCCTACTTAGCATTATTTTTTTTATCTTGATGTAGTCACAAAACATCACTGCAAAATGTTACAATGCGTTTTGTTTTCTACACAGCTTGTAACTGTTTCGCAAACGGAACAATCTGGCCCCCTGGCGTTGAACCAAAGAAAGATCTTTTACCTTGCGACAAAAATGGACAATGTCAATGCCGGGAAAATGTCATTGGTAAGAACTGCAGCCAGTGTCCACCAAAATATTGGAACGTCGCTTCTGGAAAAGGATGCGAAAGATGCTTATGTGATCGGATTGGATCAAAAGATGAATTTTGCAGCTTGAATAGTGGTCAATGTAACTGCAAAGATGGAGTAGCTGGTAGGCAATGTGGGCAGTGTGCACCTGGGCATTATAGTTTCTCAAAGGTCGGTTGTAAAGGTGAGTGAAGAAGTTTGTTTGTGTTTCATTGCCTATAAAAAGGCCTTTGCTAAATGAGCTTTGATGAAACGTTGTCAGATCAATGCAGTTTTTTGCTTCATTGGAAAGACAAGAACAAAGAATCATATTTGCGGAATGAGACACCGTTTACACTCTTTGGATCCGTAACGAAAATTTAATAGATTAGCCTCCCGTGTACACTGTTAGGTAGGTAGGTATCATATTTAACGTGGCTAGCCTGCGAAAGTCTGAGAGAGACTTATTTCCAGCAGGGGCCACGGATGTTTTACCATCAACCCGCCGCAGCTACCAGATTTCCCTCACATGGCTCTGGTCGACCCGGGCTAGAGTTACGGACAGCGACCAAACTTTCCAGCGCGGGATTGGAACCTCGGCCGTTCTGGCCTTTGGATTACGAGTCAGTCGCCTTATCCACTCGGCCACGCGCTCTCTCTGTTCCTGCCAGTCCAGGATATTTTTACTCCTTCTATCTACAGACAAAGTTTGCTCTGGAGCAGCGTAAACGCTCTTGCACCGTGACAACTTTGTGACGGATCAAAATTGTACCGATACAATGTAAACGTGTTCTGAGCCACACGTGGACTGGAAAAAGAAAATAACTAACTGAAAAATAACTGAAAGTAACTGAAAATAACTGGAAAAGGTCATCTCCAGATAATTAGATTTCTGTTGTGTAGCATTTCTTTCGCCAAGGAAGATACCGTATAATATGCTGTTTCTATAGCTGTAAGGAAGTAGCATTCCGGAAACTGTTTGAAGTTTTTTGGTCGTTTTGGCTTGTTTTTTAATTTGCCTTCGATAGCATGAACATTCGAACTGATGTTTTCATATCTTGGCTGTTCAACAAAGCATGTACCAGTCAAAGAGATTACTACACTTATTTGTTTATAGGCCGTATAACCTTGCAAGTTGTTTATTCATGTGATGATTGAAATTTAGGGTCTAGTAATTTTCATTCAGCATCACATTTATTTTAACCATGGTTTTGCATTTGAAAGATGTTGCCTGCGTATCAGTAGTGATGATGCATTTCTTCAGATGTTTGCGAGATGACTTTTCCAGCAATACTGGGTTTCCCAGAAAATGGCATACAGATTTGGTCGAGTTTAGCGATGAGAATTTAGCTTTAATCAATGGCTCATTAATTTCAAAGTGTTCCTCGATAGTTAACAAGAACAATGATACCTCGTTTGTGGTGATATTTGTGCTTTGAGTGTTGGAATATTAATGTTGAAAGTTCTGATTTGCTGTCACCTCCAAACCAAAGCTTTGCCCTTCTGGCCTAAGCAAGTTCCCGAGTCACATCGAAATTTTAACACTAAATTGAAGATAAATTGAAAAAACAGCACAATCGGTGACTTCTAGCAAACAGAATATATCATGATCTCATGTTGTTCAAATTTTATCCAGGCTATCGCTGATTTATTCGATGCACTTAAAGAATTTGTTTGGGGCAAAATGCCAAAACTCTGGTTCGGGGGTGACTGCAAATTTGAACTTTCAACATCAATATTTCGACACACAAAGCATCGATATCAACGAACACGGTATCTATGTACAAGATAACTATCCAGGAACATTTTGAAATTCATTGCCATTTATCAAATCTAAATGCACATTTAAATTCACAGCCAACTCTGAACACTTTTTTCTGGGACACCCATTACGTTCTATCTGTTATTTTGAAGAGCTGTCAGAGAGCACATGAAATCCAAGTAATCTTATGTAAAGTAAAACGTATCGCCGAAATTTGAATATTTTAGCGATGATTGTTACTCAATTCTATTCTGCCTTTAAGCATCGTTTCGGCTCTCTAAAAACAAATGACCTTGCTCAGTTCACCAAAGCAATTCATTTTGTGGCTCAAGCTTGCTTATTTCCAAAAGCAATTGAAACTGAAACAGGACATTCTACATTTGACCTCAGTTTAAACTCTTACAAAGTCAAAACATGTTGGATAATGAAATATTTTTATTTCCTAACTCTGTCTTTGAACTATTTACGGTATTTTAGTTGTAGGTCATTGGTAAACAAATTAAAATATAGTACCGAAAACCTGAAATTGCACGCCCACGTCAAAAAATTTACAGGTGCTTTTAAGAATTAACTGGAAATCAAATTAGAACAACACAGCGATGTCAACCGACCCAACTTGAAAATATCTGAATTCTTCTCGATGTTGATAGGTATGCATTAATTCTGCCCGCACAAAAGCAGTCTTTTTCAAAATTGTCTGTTGATATTTTGTAGCTGTACGAAGGAGATTATCCGTGGTAATAAACATGCAAATAGAACTGCTTCAAAATTATTAACTTTTTTTTTCGAGGGCGTGATAGAATATAGATGGGCCGCCCTTTACCTATGTCAAAAGATATGATCTTGATAATGGCCTTGGGCCAGTAAGGGCCTGGGCAAAGGCGAGTTTTGACCATGGGACTGGGACTTCAGCCCTCTTACCCAAGGTGAATTTCCACTCACCTCTCTGGTGAATGATTTTTAAATTGCTTTCGTTGATTACTGTACATCTGTCCGCATATCCCAAACTGAGTACTTCGTTCTTTACTTAATTCTAGCTTTTTTTTATATTGTAGCTTGCAACTGCAATAAATTTGGATCAGTCAATGAAAACTGCACAGAGTATGGCGTGTGTTATTGTAGGCCTGGTGTACTTGGTGTAAAATGTGATCAATGTCCTGAAAATAAGTTCAACTTGTCGGTTGGTTGTATATGTAAGTATTTTGAGGATACTTTCAATTTGTCTCATGAGGACCTTTGGAATCAGGCACGGTGCTCATGATCGTTACTTTATAGTTTTGAGTTGTGATATGCTGTCTAGACTTATGACCTTCTTGGGCACGTGCTCATTAATTCCGTCTGTTTTATACGATGGGCCAAGAGATGAACCGATTCAAAATAATATGTTCGTCCCATTCCTGACTCATCATATAAATGTACCCTTACTCATTGTGTTCGCTCCATACCTTTTCTGAACTATGCTGATGTCTTCTGTAAGAGCTCACTTTGTATATATTACTTGTTGAAAATGATATTGAAAGGCAGCCCTCTGGCAAAAGTTTTTTTTTTAATCGGGGACAAATTTGAAGTGGGTCTTCAGTAGACATAAAAGTGATCTCCGAGGATTCGAAGCAAGATTTTTGCGCGAACATACGAAGAAAGATGTTTTCTTATTCATTCAAAAGGCACCAAAATGCAATTTAGAGACAAAACTAACGAACGAACTGCAGAACTAGTACAACTCAATTAGATATATGGAAAATTATCAGATCTTGAGTCCCATAAAATAGGTAGCATACACCTCACACCTCCTAGACTTGCCCCAAGTCTATCTCTTCAGTGCGTCTTACCGTCCCTTCCTGGATCCGCCATTTCCTGGATCCGCCATTCCAACATTCCGCCCAGAGTGCTCGAGAGATATTTATCCATAGAAATGATTTTATCAAATATCTCTCGAGCTCTCTTGACGGAATGTTGGAATGGCGGATCCAGGAAATGGCGGGTAGGAACTACCGTAAAGGGAACGGTAAGACGGACTGAAGAGATAGACTTGGGGCAAGTCTACACTCCTCATGAATGTGATTTGGCGCATTAGCCTGTAATTACATATAAAAAAAGATTGAATGAAAGCAAAGGACCCACGTGGACCTCGGGGTATCACTGAGTAATGGGACAAATGCCCCTGGATTTTTTTGCAATTATTTCATTTTAGCGTTTGATTTAGTCTATTTGTGTTCCTGAAGGGCTACAAATACCTATTGATCTAATACTTTTGTAACAATTTATACCTTGAATTTACATCTCCTTAAAGGGGCTGTACAATCTGTCCTCTCTGCGTGGATCTGCGTGGATCTGCGTGTGAAATTATCGAATGTGTTTAGGCTAAACATAACATAGGCAATGGCGATTTTGCAAAGACAATAGTAATCCAAAGTATCTGCGACAATGTTGGTGATCGAAGCTTTGGTGGAGGATATGTTCTATTTCTCTAACTCCAAATGTTTGAAATTGTTTTACTGGATATCAAAAGTTCCATCATATTTCATAGACTCATAGACAAGAAAACACTGCAATGAAACTTACGTAGAAGCTGCGATGAAACTGGCTGCCATTAAAACGCAAGACTTTAGTCACGTCCGCGGGTTCTCCCGTACTTTCCGATTGTTTACCAAAATCTTGTACAGCCCCTTTAAACCTTTAGGGAAATGAAATATATTTTTTAAGTGTGGAGATTGCTTATCCTTGTTTCACACACAAGTAAAGGAGTTTTCATAAATTTGATTTTGCCTATCTCAATGCCCAGAAAGTTAGAAAAAAGAACACAAAAAATACTTAAAGAGTTATTGTCACCCAGGATCCTTTGTGGGTACGATGAAATTTCAGACTGTCTGAAAATCAAATTTGGCCTAACGGATAATATGGATCCACACTGTAGTAGTTGAATTGATTGAAAAGTTTGACTTTAGTTAATTTTTCTTTCAGTGCAACAACTGCTGTGTGCATCCATATTTGCCGCTTAGGCCAATTTTAATTTTAAAAATATAAGATCAAAGATAAATTCTTTAAGGATCTCCAAAGTCCCTACATATATTATTGAAAACCCAAAATCAGCCGACGAAAAGGTTTGGTTAACATTTTTCAGAATTAATTTTTCCAGTTTTTGACACAAAATCCAATTTTCCTGAAAAAGTTTCTTTTTGATAACACCTCTGGAGGAACCATTATGGAAACAAGGAACAAGGTCGTATCGACTTTTTTAATGCTATCCCTGCCATTTTTTACCTGGGGTCTTTTTTGACTACATTTTTAGCTTTTGCCTGTAAATTTTATATTGCTGTAATTAGATCACTTTCTTTTTCTTAATTTTATATTGTAATTAATTTGATGGCAAAATTATGCATACATACACACATACATACATTTATCTATGTACACATTTAGACAGTCTGAGATTGTAGAGTGCCCGCAAAGGACCCTGGGGGTGACAAGGGCTCTTTAAGATTTTGGGCTATCAATCAAACCTTGATTCATTCCAATACCTCCATTATTCTCTGCATGGCAAATTTTCAAACATATGAAGCTCTCTTTGTTCCATCTGGTATATCAGTCTTTTTTCTTTTAGCCTGCCCACAATGTTATTTCTTGGTGCAAAGGAAAGTCCACGAATTACGAGAGAAATTGATTCGTTTAAAGGCGTCAGTAGGAGAAGCGAAATTGCCACAAAACTTCACAATAAAGAACAAGAATTTCTCAATAGCGTTAGGAAAGATTGAGACAGAGGCTACGCACCTTGCCAACAAAGTCAAATCACTAAAGAACAGAGAGAATGACCTGAAAGCGTTCTTCAATAAATTGATGGAAGATTTTGAAGGATTGAAAAGAGGTTTAGGGAAAGTACAAATGGTTTTTAAGATGGCGTTTAATGAGTCGAGGATAGCGATGAAGGATATTGGAGATGCTGAGGATATAATTGAGCAAATTAAGAAATTGCTGAAGGATGCAAGTTATCAGTTGGATACGCATGGGGAAATGGCATATCAAGAAGCATTGAAGCTTGCTAAGGATATTTCAGATTTGGCAAGGAAAATGAAGGCTATCGCTGCCGAGGTAACTTACACTCTCCCATACTTGACCTGACGGGATGTGCCGCTCTACCGCTCAACGCTCAATTTCCTTTTCTGGTAAAAATTACGAGACAGGGTGTCCTTTTCTGACGAAAATTATGTACCAGGGTATTATATTTGATAAGAAAATTATGGGACAGGTGTCATATGGGAAGGAATATTTTTTAGAGTTCTCTTGCAAAAATTGCTTATGTAGACTTTTGGCAAGATATTTATGCCACAGAGTATACTTTTGAGTTCCACTGTCCAGGTAGACTTATGACTTTTCGTCCCTTGTTTGCCTGCGTTCTTTGATTTGCAAATATCACGTGGTCAATAGGGGCTCATACCATTACGCTTATAGCCCGCGTAGAGTGGTTCCGCATTCGCCAATCAAATTGCTAGGATATAATTTTCAACCAATAATGAGGCGCTATTTAGACACTTGTTGTTTTTGCATACAAAAAACGTTTGATACGGCCTAGAGTTCTTGTAGCTGCGATAGATCTATTTTGTTTCTACAGAGGAAGATTACTGCTTGAAAGGTATATATTTCGCGATTAGTAGGTCAGGAAATCATCATTCTTTATACTAAAAGTGTGATTGTCAATGTTTAAGCTCTTTAAACGAGACCTTGAAGCGATTTTGTTGAGTGTATGAGCACTCCCGCTAGTTTAGGGCATTTTGAAAAAGGGTCACTTTATAAGAGTAATGGTATGAGTCCCTGTTGACCAAGTGATATCAGCAAATCAAAGAACGCAGGGAAACAAGTGACGAAAAGTCATAAGTCTACTGTCCACTTTCAGACATTCTCCCGTTATGGAACATCGGATGATCACAAGCGAAACATGTATTTTACCCAAATGTTTTGGAATGAACCAAACCAAACGGATATGGAAGATTTTATAATCTCTCGCACGTACCGCGAGACTTGAAAAACTTCACGAAATAGATATTGCCTAGATTCCTGAAGGCAAATGTTATGAACACAAGTAATGTATCAGCATGTAGCTGAAGGGCTTAGCTAACTCTTCAGATGTTGCTTGGTCAGTTCAAGCTATACCTACTCTGCAGGACATCACTTTTAAAAATATAGTAATTCATTCATCTCTCGGACTCCCTTGTCTTTTTCCAATCCATGTCTTGGAAGATGTGCAGAAAGCCGAATTCGAAATTTGCTTAGGAGCACAACATTTGAGTGAAAAGCAAAGTTCAATCGTTTTGCAAATAATAGATTCCTTATACAGGGTGTCCTAAAAAAATTGTGCTCCGATTGCCTGAAGATTGCAACACAACGGCAAAAGATTCTCGCAAAACTTTTGCATGATGTTGCTCTTCAGATATTGAATTAAAGTTTGCTTCCAACCCCGTAAAAATCCGTTGAAAAATGA
>REGL01001377.1:10804-22477 GCA_004194395.1 Aurelia aurita complex sp. Pacific
CATTGCAATACCCATGTTGAGAACTGGCAATGGCCAAAAATCCTTTGCTTATCGTGGGGCCAGTCTCTGGAACAGTCTTGATTTGGATACAAAGATGGCTCCCTCAATCAATGCCTTCAAGTCCAAAATCAATGAAAATAAACCTTTTATATATGGAGGTGTATCGCTGTAAATTTATATATGTTTAATTTTGACGTATTCCGCTCTTTTTATTGTAAATTTTGTAGTATATAATTCTTTAATTTTGTAAGTAATTTTTTGCAGGGCCAATTGTAAAACAGTATTTATACTGAATTTGTACCCTGGGTAAACAATTTTAAAATGAAAAATAAATGAAATGAAATGAAAATGAAAATGAAGCTATTTATCGCTGCAAAATAGTAAGACAAAATGGCCGACCGCTGGTTTCAGTCATCAGGCAAATTTAGTCTTCTGAAGGTCATAGCTCCATCATTTTTCAACGGATTTTGACGGTGTTGGCAGCAAACTTTAATTCAATATCTGAAGAGCAGCATCATGCAAAAGTTTTGCGAGAATCATTTCCCGTTTTGTCACAATCTTCAGACAAGCGGGGCACAATTTTTTTGGGACACCCTGTACATCTCAAGTCCATCTTTTCGTTACATTTTCACAAAATGTTGACTGAAAAAGGATAGCGATTATTTTACTCTTAAGATAGGAAATGTAGGCTTCGACAATGCAGCATCTCAACAGATAGCTAAGCCTTTCTGCTGAACCGAAATACAAAGAAGTTGTCGATAACTTTTGATTTCAGAGAGCTGTTTACGATCTAGCTCGTGACGTTATTTTTATAAACCGGTAGTGGGCTTGAAAATCGCATAGCTTTCCATTTTATTTAGAAGTTGTATTCACCAGTTGTATTCTGCCAAGCTCCCTGGAACAATCTTTGTACTGATTATGTATGCCATAACAAGCAGTTTGAAGATCTTTATTACCTGGAACTGAAGGAACTTTGATGAACTGAATGTTAGTCGATACGTCAAAAAGACCAAACAGTACATGCTTAGTCCTTTTTATTGTATCTTGTTCACTGAAAGTTTGGATAATTAGAATCGATAAAGGTCTTGGTTCTAAGCTGTAAGAAACAGGTCATGCAAGTTAACAAATAACACAGAGAATTGTTTCCTGGCAAAAGAACTAACTCTTTAACTTGGCTGCAAATGTCCTAACCTGGGTACCAGATCCTCTGGTACCAGATTACAAATGGCCCTGATAGAGCTGCGTTAACTTTCATAAGAAATTGCAACATTTAGCATGGTCACTTAGTACGGTAGACAAGATTCAATGCATCGTATTTTCTTCCTTAGGCCAACAATATTGCCGACAAACATGAAGAACAAGCTATGAAGATACAAGAGACATCCAAAATGGCACTTGAAATGTCAAAATCGGCCTACGCCACGGGCAAGAAAGCGAGAAGTATGCAAGAAGAAATGTTCACGAAATTAGTCAAAATGAATGATGGCGCAGAAGAAGCAATGAAGTTGGCGAGAACGACATCCAAGAAGGTATCTATGGTGATGAATGTAACCATGGCGACACTAGAAGAAGCGGAAATTGTATTGGACGAAGCAAATAGGCCCATTGCAGCTTCTGGCATTAAACTTATTCAAGGTAAATTTCTCTTTCTTTGAAGTTTTCAACAAATGACTGAGCAAATTGCAGAATATTGTCATTTTAGCCAAACAACGTGGTTTTATCTGCTAATTTCTGGTCTCGCCAGGTTTCGTGCAGACAATTTTGAATTAGATCTCAAGGGGAGAAACGCATCTGAAGAAAGTTAATATATTGCAGACTTTGGTTTCGTGGCGGTGGTGTGACGTTGTTATATGTTGTTGTTGCTGTTATGTTTATATATTCGTTGTTGCTGTTGTTATGTTTCATTCGTAATCATGGCGGACTAGGCCACGCGATTAGTTGCTCTTCTTGTATCTTGCACAATCTTACAGGTGGTATTTTGATGTTGGACCATGGGCGATGATGCACCGGTTCTTTGGGTGGGAAAGGAAAGCAACAATCAAAAAATTTCTTACCCATTGGTTGCTCTGTTCCCAGTCTGCATCTCTGTTGATTAATTTAAGTTAAGATCCGTAAACGTTTGTTTCTTTAACAGAGATGCAGACTAGGGAACAGAGCAACCAATGGGTAAGAAATTTTTTGATTGTTGCTTTCCTTTCCTACCCAAAGAACCGGTGCATCATCCCCCATGGTTGGACAGAGGATAAGGGCTTAAAATCGATAAAGAATCGAGGAATAGATTCAGACAAATGACAATGGCTACTGTTTTCTCTTAGTTATTTAAATTTCAAGGCTTTGTAATCATTGAAAAAACGTTTCTTCGCATGAAGTGCACAACTAGCGATGATGCGCTTGAATTCGAGAGGTATTTTAGACCTACCAAATTGTGGGAATATCAAGGGCGTCCTCCATTTGCAATAGTTTTAATCGGCGATCAGCGCGCTCACCTTGTGTGCATGCTCTGTTGCTACATAACATGCGCATTTGGCTATTGTGCAGGTCACTGACTAAACCTAATGCAGTAGAGGTCGGCCTTTAGACTTTTTCAGTGATGAGAACATTTCCCAATCATACAAAGCATTTGACAACGGTAGGTTAAGGTTGCGTATTCGCCATCTCGTTCGCCATGGTGGTTCGCCAACAGATTTTCGGGGTCTATCGAACACGAATTCAGTGTGCCATTTTCAGAATTGTTGTTCAACCACATTTCAGTTATTGTTGCTCTGTTTGGGGATTATTATTATTATTATTATTATTATTATTATTATTATTATCAATTTCTTTACCGTTGGATACATAAAAAATATAGCTAAAAGTAATCAGCTAATTAATTCCAACGTTAGTTAAAATTTTAAAATACAAATGTTACATCAGAAAAAAGGGGATAAAATATTTACAATTCATCGAAAGTATACAGTATAAAGGCCTAAAAGTGCATAAAAGCAGATATTCAAATATTATCATTCTAAAAATGCCAGGTTCGGAATAAAAACGCGGCATAATTTACATGGGCAATTTTCTCCGTTCCAATTTTTTATTTTTGTTTTAAACTGACAAAGAGATTCTGAATTTCGTATAGTTGGTGGTAACGTTTGCCACAGCTGTGGACCTTTAAATCGGATGCTTTCTGTTCCGTTGTTGACAGATCTCACCCTAGGTTGGAAGAATTCGTTATTGTTACGCAAATTGTAATGACTTTCATTTTCGCTGAAAATTTCGTGCATGAATGCAGGGATGTTGTGGGGGCATCTAAATTGAAAATCTTGCAGGAATTACAGGACAGAGCTGCTAGAATTGTTACAAGTAACCCTTTTGACACTCCAGCTGCTCCTTTATTACAGCGGCTTGGCTTGCCGTCCATTGATAAACTGATTAATCGAGCAACACGTACAATGGTATATAAATCCTTGAATGACCTCGCACCTTAAAGGACAAGTCCGGGGTTTCTACAAGTAATGTCAAAAAGCAACCTTACCAACTGCCAAGCATCGCTTGTATCTTTTTTCCGGGTTTTGATGTCTTTTTCTGTTGTAAATTCGTACGACATTTTTCGTAAGTTAGGCCCAATGTCGTCGCCATTTTGAAAACGCGATAAAATGCCTAGCCTCGGTTTGGAGGTTCAATTGTGACGTCGGAAATTACTTGAGAGTTCCATAAGAAGACAGCCTCGTTCAGGTCGAAGGTGAAATGGGTGAAATTACGTCATGAATAATGACGTCATTTCGCTCATTTCACAGATTTAAATACACAATTTCGCAGAGAAAAGACAGAGAAGGTTGGAAACAAGTACTACACACCATACACAACATTGTGATCTTTCATTTTATGAACAATTATTCCAACCCCGGACTTGTCCTATTTTCTCCAGATTGTCTGATGTTCATACCAGGGTTTTACGCAATACCAAATGCAATCTGCTGTACCACAAACGAGAACAGCTTATGGCCTAAAATCATGTGCGTTTCGTGGAGCCGACGCATGGAATAAACTTGACTCGGAAATGAAATTAGCCCCTTCGATTCAGTCATTCAAAACGAAACTAAAAACCTCGAATTGTGAATGTTCAAGGAAAGCTTATCTGCATCGATAGTATTATCTTTATTGTTTTCTCTTTCACGTTTAGTAGCCATATATAAAATTACTGTAAATAGGTTCAGATCTTGAAATGTTTAGGTTTATTAGCTATTTTTTCTTCGAAATAGGAAAGCAGTTGCTTGGTTTCACTGAATTGTATCCCAGGGTAAATATGTTTAAAATGAAAAAAAAAATGAAAAAAGGTACCAATCAAGCACACCCTGAAATTGTTTGTGTTGCATGACAAAATTGGTCGTGTTGCATGAATATTTACAAGCTACATAACATAAGGGACAGGCTACGTACAAATTTTACAATTACACTGTTCACCCGTCCAGGTTTTGATCTTTCTTTTAAAGCTTGCAACTGTTGGCAGCTCCTTTATCTCATCGTTCAGATTATTCCACAATAAGCTTCCTCTGAATGAGAGCGACTCCATGCCAAATTTTATCGTCCTTGTAATCGGTAGTTCACACAGATGCTTAGTTCTGAGACCATACTGAATCTCTTTCCTTTCATGAAGGTGCCAGATGTATGATGGATTTAGATGGCTTATTGACTTATAGATTTCTAGCATGGATTTTTGGAGATATGCGCCTTTGAATTGGTGAAAAGAAAGCCCTCTTTTCCGTCATCATTTTCTTTTTCATTTGAGATCTATTTCATTCTTTTCTAACTTATTTACCTTGTGACCCACCAGGTAGAAGTTAGACTTGACCCAAGTCCATTTCTTCAGTCCGTCTTACCGCTCCCTTTTTGGTAGTTCCTGGATCCGCCATTCCAACACTCCGTCAACAGGGGTGGAAAAAATATTTTAATTTCTGGGACCAAAAGAGTCTTGGAAAAAATTTCTGGAGAACGAGGTCCTCCAAAGAGCATCCATTTTTTGACAGGTCATGATACATTACATTAGACAGATTTTGAAGATTAATTATCAATCTTTAGTCGCAGTGGTAAATGATACTTTGCAAGTTCTGTTAATTTTTTGGCTCACTACTTCCCAAGTTATTGTCAGTGTCTTGAAAGTTCCTTATTATGGGAAAGGCCTAAGTTGATCCTACAACATCCATCAAATTTTCTGAAGACCATTTGAAATAAAGAGCGTTTGAAATGTAGGATTTAGACGTTAACATTAAATTGTCCATCTCCCCTTTATTCACCTTCCCTTCCTTTCATTCCTATTATGTTTTCTGGAGATGTGAACAAATTTCTAGGACCATTAGTGCGGTGGTCCGCTGTTTTTTCCACCCCTGTCTGTCAAGGCACAAAGGGGAGGAGAGCGAGAGATATTACTCTCCAGCTCTCCCCGTTGTTCCATTACGGAATGTTGGAGTGGCGGATCCGGGAAATATGGGAAGGGATCGGTCAGATAGACTTAAGGAATAAGACTTGGGGAGAGTATAGGTAGAAATAGGCCTTGATTGGCTATTTTGCTGTAGTTCACCTGTAAAGAAATCATTTATTATGTATCACAAGTTTGATTTGATTCCTTCTGCAGAAAAAGTCAAAATGATAACATCACAAGCTATGGATATCACAAACAAATCCAAGACAGTACTTGAAGACAACAAAATGTTGATCAAAGAGTATTACGCAAACGAGAAAGAAGCGAGAGATCTTATGAGCAAAGGACATAAAGAATACAAAATTGCAAACAGAACATTCGAAGAAGCGAATTCTGCGTATATGGAAGCAAAGGCTGCCAAGAAAACTGCAGATGATACTGCTAAAGAAGCAATCGAAACTCTGCGACTTCTAACGGTACAAAGAGTTGTACAATGTTTTACTGGCTCGTTACCTGGGGGGGGGGGTACTCCCATTGTGGCCTGACAGGGCAGTCCAGTCAGCGTTAAAGGGGGCCAAACCCAAAGCAAACATTTTGAAAAATACCCTCAAATTGTAGTATCTTTTTACAGCAACCCTCAAATGGTAGTTTGTGGACCTAAAATTAGCATCTAGTAATTTTCTGCAGTTTTTAAAAATTTTCTATGGTAAAAACTAATTGAACAAAGCAAGAAAACTTCCAAATTCATCAATAATTATTGCTGCAACGAGCATATTGCCACGCGGAGGAGCCTACTGAGTTGAAATCTTATAACTGGCCAACACTCCCAATTGGTAGTATGTGTTTGACAAATAGGGCCATTTGGTAGCCATTTCGTAAGACCCTCAAACCAACTGGACCCCCTGTTAGGCCATGATGGGAGTGCCACCCCCGGGCACGTTACCAAGCAGATTAAACTAGCTAAAGCATTACAAGTTAATATAGAATTTGCTACGGGGGGTATCTTAGTATTGTTGTGGTACGGGGACGTGCAATTTTTTAGGGGTACNATTGGTAGTATGTGTTTGACAAATAGGGCCATTTGGTAGCCATTTCGTAAGACCCTCAAACCAACTGGACCCCCCTGTTAGGCCATGATGGGAGTGCCACCCCCGGGCACGTTACCAAGCAGATTAAACTAGCTAAAGCATTACAAGTTAATCTAGAATTTGCTCCGGGGGGTATCTTAGTATTGTTGTGGTACGGGGACGTGCAATTTTTTAGGGGTACCTTTTTCAGAAAGTTACAAAATTATCACTTTCAGAAATTTTACGGAATAGACCTTTTAGCTCTTCTGATAAAGAATTTGAATCGAACGACATCTTGATGCATTTTGTGGAATTTTCGAATGTGCGCACAATAGTGATAGAAGCTCTAATGCCACTTAATCGAACCTCGCATATAAAAATGTATAAAACTATCGCTCGATCCAGGCTCTTTTGTAGAATATCTAAAAGGTCTAATTATAGATATCCTTTTCTTTAATTTTTGCGGAATTATGGGTCCTGTTCTCAAGAAAATTTGCAAAAGCATAGGAATTACAGGAAATGTTTCATAATTTCGGGAATTATGACCCTAACATTCTTTAAATTTGTGACATTATGGGTACCAATCTGTCGGGGAAAATGGCACGTCCCCGTCAGATGGTAGGTGGAGAGCATAGGGATCATTCGTCGTACATTGCCGATTGCTCGTGGCCCATGGTCGAAAGCGCTAAAGCCTCATTTTCACGAACCAGTCAGACGGCGAAAAAGTGAAGGAGACAAAAGAAACCCATGAAGATTTTTCTAAAATTTACCTACCTTCATAAGACGCAACCAGGACAAAAACCTGCTTGAGATTTCCCGTATTTTTTAAAGCAATCTACCCTCCAAATGTTTGGGTGTACAAGTTTGGATGCCGGTTAAAATATCTCCAGGATTGGCGGGCCACGAGCATTCGGCTATGTACGACGAGTGATTCCTATGCTTAGGTGGAGATGCCCCTCCCCCAAGAGGATTTTCCAGATGGCACGACGTCACAAATGCATTGACAATACTCGCAAGATCATCATCCCTCATTTTAGTAAAGTTTCAGCCCCGACATTCGGTTATCTATCTGCGATTTTGGAGGATTTCAACAGCTTTTTTCTATTCATAATAAATTAGAACTAATACTGTACCGCTCTTGGCGTAGGAAAACACAAGGTCATCTGGCCTCCACCAAGAACGGTACTTAATAATTGTACAAATCCAATTTCAAGACAAGAAAAAGACAATAAACAAATGGTCACAAGAAAAGAAAGAGATTGTCAGTTCCATACCAAACCATGCAATGCTTCTGTCTACCCTTATACATCAAAGATCTTCTTCAGATCCGCACCGCACTATCAAGTCGCAACTGGACGGCAATGACGAGGAAGGTCCAGCACTTTTAGAAAATTTGGGTATTTGGTGTGGAACTGCCTGGAAGTTAGAAAAGAGAGCTGCTAGATGATTTCATGAGCTCCCGAGCCTAACAGACACTCGCAAAATCGAATTGTGACACTACTTTTTGTAATGACTCCAGTTACTCCAACTCTGATTTCGTTAACACTTGACGAGTCATAATGGTTTGCTTGTTATTTCACAGGGATTCAATGAGGAAATCGAGAAATCAAAGAAGAATTTCACAACAGCAAGAAAATTTATTCCAATCATCAAGCAATTAATCAAATCTGCAAATGCATCTGCTAATACAGGCAAAAGTTTCGTTGATATGGGATTAGCTGTTGCAATGAAATCGAAAAAGATTGCTGATGAGGCCAGCAGTAATTACACGGATATCGAAAAGGTTTGTCATCTTTTTTTCTTTCTTTTTATTCATATTAAAATCTTACTATAAATCTTACATTCTACTACCGGGTGTGCCAAAATAAACTATGCACGTTTGGCAGGCCGCAATAAATCTTACACTGGACCGATTTTGAAGATTTATGACTTAATCCTTAGCAGAAAGCCCGAATTAGATTCTGGAACTTTTTGCAAATTTTTCCGTTTTCAATTTTTAGAGCTAGAAGCGAGTTTCCTAAAATGTTCGTTTTCGGCAACATTGAAAACGATAAAAAAAGCGTCGATCAAATTTTAAAAGATTCAACATGAATGAACAAAGAGAAATAGTTTTCAGGGGTATTTGGGGGCTTAGTACGAACTCTCGTATAGCAGATTACAATTGGTAGATTTATAAATCGCAAATCACCACGAACAAGTTCTCTCTGTGTCCATTCATGTCAATTATTCGGAAAACTTGATCAATGTTTTTTGATCGTTTTCAGTGTTTTCGAAAACTAAGATTTTAGGAAACTCGCTTCTAGCTCTAAAAACTGAAAATGAAAAAATTTGCAAAAAATCCCAGTATCTAATTCAGGCCTTCTGGTATCGATTAAGTCATAATCCCTCAAAATCAATGCAGTGTGCGATTTATTGTGGCCTGCCAAACGTGCATAGTTTATTTTGGCGCACCCGGTATACTTTCCTAATTACTATACAACACTACGGGGACGATACCATGGGGAGCGAAAGACAATGACTACCCCATGGCCAATATGAAAAGACACGCAACGTTAAACTCCTTGGCGAAAACCTGATTGATTTGGGTTGAGTAGTTCATGTGATACAAGATGTGAGTAAAGAGAATCATATGTGAGTTTTTCAAGTATTTTCCCAAAAATTGGTAAAAGAGAAATAGGACGGTAATTCCCCTTCAATATTTCTCATTTTTCTTATGAACCGGCACTACATTTGCATATTTCTATATTTCGGGAAATAAACTACGCCTCAAACAATTTGTGAAAATTATTTTAAGTGGAAGAACCAAAGCAAAATCGCTTAATTTTATCATCCTCACAGATATTTCGTCCCAACCATGTGCTTTATTGGGATTAAGGGATCTTATGATATTTAGTATCTTCTCCTCGGAGATGACAAAATCACTTATCAGAGTCGTAGTTAATGGAATATCTTGTGGAATTTCACTACCTGTGTCAATGGTCGTGCATTGAAGTATGAAATAGTTATTAAAGATTTGTGCCTTTTCGGTAAAATCCGTTACAAACAGCCCATTTTCTAGAAGAGGTGGTATCATGGGAATCTCAACCTTGTTTAGAACGGTGTTTATTAGAGTCCAATAGGTTTTGCTACTTATATTATCTTGTTTGTGTTGTAAAAGTAACTAAGGGATTGGGTGAGGGGAAATTGCCCGCATCCTGGTAGATGGTCATGTACTGGGCCGGTAAACGAAGAGTTTGGTAGGCCGTGGAGTAAAACGTACGCGGCCGATATTCCAAACTAAAATGTAAAAGACACATGAAGGAGATATGAGGCAACTTAAGTGAGAGTCCTGGGTAGTCTAAATGTAGCTCATTGCATTCCATTGTATCCGTGATATCGAGAGATTATCAAAACGATTGGACAAATGAAGAAATGCACCGTCTTTTGTTCTATTTTTAGACCAGACGCTATATATCCGCTATTTGTTTTTAATCTATCAGTATCTTATAGATGCGAAATTTTGTGCTGGTAAAAGCACTCATCTTTTAGACCAAAAATTAACAAAAAGGTTGTTACGGGATTTATATGGGAACAAGAATTCCACGTGCAAGGTCCATGATTCACTTGCTATTTGAATTTAAATTCTATTTCTGAAACTGACTTTGTATGATATTTGAATTTCAGTAGCAAGTAAATCATGGACCAGAATGGAATATGAGATCCTCGTTCCTATACAGACCCCTTACCAGTATTTTCTTAATTTCTGTCTCTGAATGATAATAATGATAATAATAATAATAATAATAATAATAATAATAATAATAATAATAATAATAATAATAATAATAATAATAACTACCAAATCTCCATTTCGGAGCAGTTGCAAAGTAGAACTAATGTAACAGTGGTGATACGACTAAAGTAAACTAGATTTAACTAAACAATGAGTGAAAAGCTAAACAACAGAACCTAACACAAACACAAACTATCTACAAAATCTTTTGAACTCTCTTATTATTCTTTAAGGCATTTTTCGGTCAAAAATAAATGAAACTGAAACTGAAACTTCGAGAAAATCCCTCATAGTTTCAGAACGGAGCAGCCGATTTCAGTCAGGTGATGTGCGGCAGGAATATTAGGAAGGTTTAATCGCGATTTTACACCGTTTTCAAGGTTTCTTGAAAGGGCTTTCTTGAGAAAATCTTTAATAATTTCATACCTGAGTAGCTGATTTCGGTGAGGTAAATTTCAAAATTTGTTTGAAAATGTCTACTACTAAATGAAAAGCTTCCCAACATCATTATTCTGACATCCCGGGAGCAATGCCTTTCCAAACTGGTATTTTGTTTTTTTCACTTATCCTCTATGGTTTTGGCTTTTTTTGGATGAAAGTTTTTGACAGACCAAGTTTTCGAGTTTTACTTTCTTTATTCACCTTTCCTGAAAAATTTATGTGCGGTTTTCTCCGAGGAGGAAAGCTTAAACCCTTTGGGATGAGCTACCAGTATGGGTGGTATGGTCAGCCACGGCAGTTGGCCCCTACAGTAAGCACTTTGAGCAGACCGTATACCTGGTGCACCAAAATAAACTATGCATTTTTGACAGGCCACGATAAATCGTACACTGGACCGATTTTGAAGATTTATGACTTAACCGTTGGCAAAAAAGCTTAGCTAGATTCTAGAATTTTTGCAGAATTTTTTGCCTTCTGTTTCCTGAGCAATTATCGAGTTTCTTAAAATTCTCGCTTTCGAAAGCACTGAAAACGTACAGAGAAAAAATTCATCGTGATGATTTGGGGATGTAGAAATCGAATTGTGGAATCTGCTGCACAAGCGTTGATCTGCTGCACAATCTGCTGCACAAGCGAGAATTTTAAGAAGCAAGCCGTTGAAATATTGTTTTCGAGGAAAAGAAATAAAATTGACCATCCAGTGATTCTTTTTAACAATACACCTGTGAAGAATGTAGATGAGCATAAACACTTAGGCCTAATCCTTGATTCAAAATTGTCTTTTTCTGCTCATATTAAAGCAGCTATTAATAAATCACGCAAGAGTATCGGTCTGCTGAGATATCTCTCGAAATATCTCCCCCGACATACGCTGAACGAAATATATAAGCTCTATGTTCGACCCCACCTGGACTACGGGGACGTTATTTACCATCTTCCTGCTAAAGTATGTGAATTTAGTGGTAATATAACGTTGCCAAGTCTCATGGAAAAGT
>REGL01001377.1:24845-34989 GCA_004194395.1 Aurelia aurita complex sp. Pacific
ACGACTTTAATCTTTTAAGAACATTTAATTGTGCTGCAGCTTTTTTGCAAAGATTCGAAATATGTGGGTCGAAATCAAGTTTATAATCCAGCGTAACGCCTAAAAGTTTCACAGTCTCCTCAGATTTGATTATTTTGCCGTTAATGTTAATTTGTTCTCCACTAGTATTGGTCCGGTTTTTTCTGAGCAATATAGCATGGAATTTTTCAGGGTTAGCAATCATTTCATTTTGTTCCAACCAGGACAAGGCAACTCCTGTTTCTTTTTCTAAAATATTTACAAGTTCGGGCATGCTTTTAGAAAAATAAGTGAGTGTATTATCATCAGCGTAATTATAAAGCGTTGCCTGTTTTATAAAGTAAAATAAGTCATTGATGTAAAAGTTGAAAAGGATTGGTCCCAGCACAGAGCCTTGGGGTACACCAGATATAACCTCTTGAAAAGAACTATACGTATTATTTATCCTAACACATTGTTTTCGTCTTTTGAGGTAAGAATCTTTGAATTTTGAATTTAAGAATTTTGAGGTTCTATGTTGGGAGAAATGTAACATTACTTTTAGTAATGTGTTGTGTATGCGCGCGCGATGCCTAAAGATCCGCTGCGACCAAACGCTAGACCTAAAGAGCACAGGAGATAAGACGCCATGTTTCCAGTCCGATCCTGATCCAATTAACAATAGCCCTACCTGATACCGAGGCTTATACATGATGGTTTAGACCTAATACACTATATAATGCAAAGAAATGTCTTTCCTTTTGTAATCTTATAGAATTCGCACTTTTAGTGAACGAATTATCATGACCTGCCAAAAATGGATAGCTTTTTGGTGCACTTGATACTTAGAAGATTGATCCATTACTGGCATTTGTAAATAAGGTAAAACTCACAAGTGGCTAGAGGTAATTTTTTCTCTTCGTCATATTTCAGACGGTGCGGATGCTAGGCCAAGCGGAAAAAGCGTCTGACTCCCACCTTAATACGGCAGCCAGAGAAGGTAATGAAGCTGTGGATGACATCGCAAAATCATCAAAAATGCTGACCGCCTACAAAGAAACAGCAGAGAGAGATGCTAAGTCTGTCAAACAGGCATTGAATGAATCGACACAAGCGCAAGAAGATGCCAAGAAAGCCGAAGGTATTTTGACTTCCTTTTTTCGGAGATGAAAATTTTCTGCCTTGTGCGCCAAATATAAATTCAGAAGTTTGAAAAATCGTAGAACCTTAGAGTACTGGATAGATTTGAATAAATCGAATCTTGGTTGATAGCAGCAAGGTTGAAGTATTTTCGTAAATTTTCTGGTGTTTTTTTTTATAAGAACTGAGAATATTGGTAAATATGTTTCTACGAAAATCCTTTGCTTTGCAAAATGTGCCATATCGAACGATACAAATTCACGGTCTTCACAGGGGCTCGGATGTCGTCGGCATATCTTTGCCGTGTGATCTAGAATCTTTAGTATTTGCTTAAAAATTGATTTCCAATAACTCTTGAGAGAGATGAAATGCCGTTGTATCTTCTCTGTGTGAGAGATTTTTTACGATCGGCTTAAGTGTTTATAGACTTCTTTTCGGCCATTTCACATCAAACGAATTTTCGTAATGTCAAATCAACCTATATTTTTGAGCANGCAAAATGTGCCATATCGAACGATACAAATTCACGGTCTTCACAGGGGCTCGGATGTCGTCGGCATATCTTTGCCGTGTGATCTAGAATCTTTAGTATTTGCTTAAAAATTGATTTCCAATAACTCTTGAGAGAGATGAAATGCCGTTGTATCTTCTCTGTGTGAGAGATTTTTTACGATCGGCTTAAGTGTTTATAGACTTCTTTTCGGCCATTTCACATCAAACGAATTTTCGTAATGTCAAATCAACCTATATTTTTGAGCACTTGTAAAACATAAGAAAAATCACAAAAATACTTCAGTCTTTCAGCTATCATATCAAGCAAAGATCGATGGATTAAGATCCTTTTAGTACTCCAGGAGGTAAAAAAAAGGCAGATTTTGTAATGTAATAGCGTCAGTTGGTTTTGATTGACACCTCGATTCAAAGCGATTACGGATTAGCGACTGTAGACTATGGAAATTCTCTCAATCAGTAATTCAAAACAAACAAAGTCGCAAAATTTGCCCTGAAACCAATAGGGCAAACTCTAGTCTTGCGAGAAGTGGTTTTAAAGAGAAGTTTTGTGCTTCTAACGAAAGAAGAAGGGTGAATCTAAAGTTCTGTCTGGGGAATTTTGTTTATTTGATTCAGGAGCTGTTTTAGTCGTTTCATTTAAGCTCTAAATACGCGAGAATTACAATGCCTTCTGCTCGGATTCTGAATCAAATAAACAAAACCCGCCGGGCACATCTTTAGATTTACCCTTCTTCTTTCGTTATAAGCACATAACTTTTCTTAAAAACCACCTTTCGCGTGCACAAGGCGAGAGTTTGCTCTACTGCTTTTCGGGCAACTTTTGCGGCTTTGTTTGTTTCGAATTACTGTTTGAGACGATTTCCTTCGTCTGAAATCGCTTTAAATTGAGATGTCAACACGAAGACAACTGATGCTATCACATTACAAAATCTGCCCTACAAGATGGTACCACAATTTTTCAAACGCCTCAACTTTTTTGACGCACCCGGGATTCTGTTCTTTGCAAGGGCAGATTCTGTGAGCTGTTGCTGAGTCGCTATTGTTGTCTTGCAAGCCGTTGCTTTCCTTGCACAAAGTGATTAACGATTGCAGAGCAAATGCTATTATGGGTGATTAGTCGAGTTGCAAAAGTAAATCAAATCGCATATCATGGCTTGAAATCAAGAATACTAGCTCATTCTTGTTGCCTTTTAAAAGGGTTGATGCGAACAATTTCTGTATTTATCGAACATGAAAGATATGTACCGGGTGACCCAGAAAAAAAGTGACCGAACGCAATCTGTTACAGAAAATTAAGTAAATGGCCGATTGAAATGTTTCCAATGTTGCTCTGTCGCTAAAAGACTAGACTAGGTCATGAGTATTTTTCGGAATTTTTTTCAGCACCGTAAATCTCCCGAATTAAGGATCTCGAGGAAAAGGACATGCCTGAAACCCTCAAAAAGTCGTCAAAAACAGGGGATCGATTTACAGCCATTTCGGATCTTCAAACGATGACGAACGTGTTTCATTTCAGCCTGGGAACAGGCAACTCATTCGGAGGCTTGCAGAGCAAGTTTTATAATCTCTAGGTACCTAAAGATATTCTCAGGCTGAAATGAAACATGCTCCTCATTGTTTTGAAGATCTGAAATGGCTTTAAATCGATCCCCTGTTTTTGATGACTTTTTGAGAAGTTTCAGCATGCTCTTTTCCTTGAAATCTTTAATTCAGGTAATTTACCGTTCCCAAAAAAATTTCAAAATTTCTTATGATATAGGCTGGTCTTTTCGCTACAAAACAACGTTTGAAGCATTTCAATCGGCCACTTAATTTTTTTTCTGTAACAGATTGCGTTGGGTCACTTTTTTCTGGGTCACCCGGTAGAATATCTGCCACTTTTCACCTCAACACGGATGGTTTTTCGTTTATACGGAAAAATGTTACCTCACCTAAGTGAGATTCCGAATGTGATAAGGCAGGATCTCACTATGCTGGTAGCGTTTCGTTCGTCCTATAAACACGAAATGAGAAATACGAAATTCTATGAGAAGTTGGACTCTTGCCTGTCAGCCGCGGGTGCCTAGCAAGTGGTGTGTTTTTCTTCATTGCAAACATCTGTTTGGCAAGCAATGTTTGCTTGCAGCAGGCAGAAATTGCTTTGGAAGCTCTTGAAAACATTGATAAAAAAATGCTGCGTATCTTTGGTTGACAATTAGCACCTGTGAAGGAAATGTTAATAATCAGAAAACTACAGAGTGTGGGAAACAATTAAAACGTTGTTATCAATCATAAAGGGCGTTTCATCGTTATCTGACTCTGACGACGATGCTAACTAATTATTTTTCACTAGGAATTCTCATAGTTTAATTCTTTGTTGAGTTCAAGTGTTAGTGTGAACTCGTTCTTTCATAGAATGCTTTATTTCTTCTATCGAACGCCAAAAGCGAAATTTTTATGGGGCCACGGAAAAACTTACAGTCAAATACCCGAATACCGGGGAAATTCGTTGAGCAAATACCCGGGGTGTCCCGTGAGGATGGTCAGGATAGGAATTGAACGAGACAGTATATATTTCGAAATTTATAAGATTTATAAAACGAGGTTATACATGATACAGTTGAACGTCGATAGTTTGGGCATGGTTACCTGGAAGCACTCGATATTTTGAACAATATGATATTACCCTTTACTGAGCTTAAATACGGGTAGAGCTTTGGAAATTGAACAAATTCCTAACTCCTTTGGAGTTTGGGTAATCGTTTCATTTATTTTCAATTTTTCATTATTTTTACACAGTTCAACTGCACATGTTTTGAAATCTGCCGATCAGAAACAACTTTGAGTATAATAGACTGGTATTGTCACTTGATAGATTGTAGGCAGTTTCAGTCGGTTCATGCTTTGAACCAGTGGCGGACTCTTTACCATATATTGGGGGGGGGCGAAGCTATTGTTTTAGTTAAAAGGCATTGTTTGTCTCTATTGTTTTCGAACAAAAGACGTTTGTTCTAGCCAACATTGGAGGGGGGCGATCGCACCCCCTCGCCCCCCAAGTGTCCGCCACTGCTTTGAACCGTATATGATGAAAATCATTCAGTATGGCAAAGTGTGTTTCAGGTCTTTAATGCAATGTTCTCGTTTTGTACTGTCAAATACACCGGGTACGCCTAGAACCTTGGGGCTTTTGGAAAATTCGTAGTACCTTGATAGATTTGGATGAAGCTCCTTGACAACCAAAAGACCAATGTATTTTTGCGATTTTCCTTGCCTGTTTATGAGCACTGAAAATATATGTAGATTCGACTTGATGAAACATCCTTCGTTGCAAAATTCCTGACAAAGCCCTAAACACTTCAAATCAAATCTTAAAGAATCTCTTCACACAGAACAGTACAAAAGTTCTCAAATTGTCCGTGCTTATGAGAATGCGCGAAAAATTCCAAAAATGCTTAAATTTTTTGGCTATTGAGAATTTGACTCCATCCGCTAGGTACTACGAAGTTTTCAATGCATTAACTGGTTCGGTGCATCATTATCTTTAAATATGTTGCATATTTTCCTTCGAAAGCAGTGGCGGACACTTGGGGGGGCAGGGGGTGCGATTGCCCCCCCCAATGTTGGCTAGAACAAATATCTTTTGTTCGAAAACAATAGAAATAAACAATGCTTGTTAACTGAAACAATAGCTTCGCCCCCCAATATTTGGCAAAGTGTCCGCCATTGTTCGAAAATTAATAACGAATTGTTTTATTTCCAAGTTGGCCTCGTGGAAGCACTTAACAGCGTCGAAAAACTTCTGGCAGATCTTGGAAGCTTGGAAAGCCTGGATATAAAGAAGCTGGAAGTGGCTGAGGCAAAATTCAAAGTTGTGAACGACACCATTGTTGGAGAATTGGATAGAGAAGTAGAGAAATTGGAGAAAGCTTCGAAGACGCAAATAGAAACCATCACAAAGTACGAATTGGATTTAGAGCCACTTAGGAAGAAGATTGAGCATGTTGATGACCTATTCAAATCGATCCCAAGAAGTTGTTTGAAGCCTCATCATTAACTGGTTTGGTGCATCATTATCTTTAAATGTGTTGCACATTTTCCTTCGAAAGCAGTGGCGGACACTTGGGGGGCAGGGGGTGCGATTGCCCCCCCCCCCAATGTTGGCTAGAACAAATATCTTTGGTTCGAAAGCAATAGAAATAAACAATGCTTGTTAACTGAAACAATAGCTTGGCCCCCCAATATTTGGCAAAGTGTCTGCCATTGTTCGAAAATTAATAACGAATTGTTTTATTTCCAAGTTGGCCTCGTGGAAGCACTTGACAGCGTCGAAAAGCTTCTGGCAGATCTTGGAAGCTTGGAAAGCCTGGATATAAAGAAGCTGGAAGTGGCTGAGGCAAAATTCAAAGTTGTGAACGACACCATTGTTGGAGAATTGGATAGAGAAGTAGAGAAATTGGAGAAAGCTTCGAAGACGCAAATAGAAACCATCACAAAGTACGAATTGGATTTAGAGCCACTTAGGAAGAAGATTGAGCATGTTGATGACCTATTCAAATCGATCCCAAGAAGTTGTTTGAAGCCTCCTCCTGAATTAGAGGCTGGCTAATTGGTATGGGTGATGTGAAAATGTTTTATGATATAGAACTATTTAATGGCTGAAACTCGTATCAGAACATTTTATCATTGTATTTGCAACCTAATATGTTCAGACGTATTTCAAGGAATAAACCCATGACGTATTAATCTCGTGATAAAAGTGTTCGTAAAAATGAAGAAATTTTATATACGCTTAATACGAATGATAAGTTAGTCCATGCTCAACTGAGAAGTTTTTAACGACTGGAGAAGTATTTGAGCATGTACAGACCTGGCCATTTACCTAGCGCTATTGCCCTCGCTTCATTTGTATCCATCCCCCTTCAATTAATAGCAGAGAGTATTTTGACATCGTGGGAGAGCACAGGAACTACTGTGCTGTTTCTGAAGAAACCATTTGCTTTTACATTCTTGTGCCATAAATTAGCACCACTTGTCATATTGACTAAAACAAGACTGAACGTTGAATCGTATCCTATGTAAGTGTGCGAAAATAAGACATTGGAAGTTACAGTTCCTCCACATCCGGGGACGAACGGGGTACAATTTTTTGGAGCACCCCGTTTGCATGCATGCAGATTTTCCTTGCCTCTGTGGAGTATAGCAAAGAAACGAGAGCAGATTAAATACGGAATCTTCCAGTTAACATTTTGCTTAAAGGATATGTTTCAACCAGCATGCCATCTTTTGGTTGCCACGAAATGAAAATAGCGACAGCAAAGGCTAACCAAGTGATGGCATTTGCAAGGCGCGCTGGTTGAAACAGAAACAGACCCTTTATTAAATACAACCTTGATGCAAAGCGAAGGAAACTCAATCTTCCAAGCTGCGTTTTCAATATGCTTCCCATCAATGACGGAATGCCTTCTGAAATGCTAGGGTCAAATTTGCTTTTTATAGTGCCTTAAAATTGTTTTGTATGTATCTTAGAATTTTTTGTAATTGTGTTGTGCAGAATTGTGTAATCTTAAACAGAACTTTGTCAACAATCTCTTGGGGGAGGGGGGGGGGGTGTCTTTGTTCTCTGATGGTATAGGGAAGTGCCATTGTCGTGTGTACTTTTTCGACAAGTTGCAGAAGTATGGGTAATATTGTGAGACATTTTGTGGAATTATGGGTCCTGTTCTGGAGAAACATTTGCAAGTTTATGGGAATTACAGGGAATGTTGAATAATTTGCGGAATTATGGTCCAGATTTTATTAAATTTGCGAAACTATGGCCCTAAAATTCTTCAAAATTTGCGGATTGCTGGTACCAATTTTTCGGGCAACATGGCAGGTCTGCATCAAATGATAGGTCAAGGTACCCCCCTCCACCGAGAAAGATCTCCAAAATTAGGGCTGCGTCTGGAGAATATTCTTCGCATTTATTGTAGGGTGCTCGTAATATTGTAAGGAATCTTACGACCTTGAAATGTGGTGCAACAGATAAGAGCTTCTTTCGAAACCGTTGTTGTTACTCTCGTTCGATTTCATTTCCTGACTAATTCCTCAAGCCACATGATCGAATGTTGTCAACTTTAAAAGCAGTTACCATTCATCATTCTCATCTTCATTACCATACCATCTCATCAACAGTTACCAAGTCATGATTCTTGACCGCAAGTTCTCTAGGCACTGGGCTGGCACAGTTTTTCGCTGAGTGCAGAGGCGTCCCAGTTACTGTGCTTGTAAGTGGATATACACATTTTCAGTTTTGGTTGACAATTTCAAGAAAACGAAATAGAAGTCTCGGAAAATGACCCATTTAGTATCTTCTCTTCCCCAAGGAAAGACGGTTATAACAGTGTTGACTGAAACAACTTTAAACTCCAGTTTGAGAAAGCACAGAACAGAGAAAGGTGACCAAAAAGGTCTGTCGGCGTCGCCACTAAGCAGATTTTCAGGATGTTTTCTACGTAAGTTTTATTGCAGGCTTTACACTCCTATAAAGGAGATTTTTAAGTTGGATGGCCTATATTAGGCTAAGCTTCGGGGGATTTTCCCTAACGTATGATAAGTTCCAGGGCCAGGGTGTTATGGCTCAAGATAGCGGTACGAGATAGAAGGCTGGCCAATGGGCCTAAATAACTGTTGAGAGGGGACTGAGATATCTCTTGGTCGAATTTACACTTGAAGATTTTTATGACCATTGCTCCAGATACTACTAGTGTTTTCCGTAATGCTCATGCTTCCTAACTCGCGAGCCTAATTCGTACAACATGAAGAAAAATGCATCAGATATGAATCAAATAGCCTTTGTCACCAAGAGTTCTTTACGGGGACACTGTAATTTCAAATTGTGTCAACATGAAATTTGGCCTAAGCAGAAAATATGGATTCACTCTTCAGTAGTTGAACTGATAGAAAAGTTTGACTTTAATCTACTTCTCTATCGGTTGTACTACTTCAGTCTTCAATGCGGCTCGATATTTCCCGCTTAGGCCACATTTGATTTTTAGTTATTCTGAAATTGCAGCTTGCTCGAAAAGGATACTGGGCAGCCTGCATGCAGACTCTACTGATTCCCTGAAGAGAAGTGAGGTTCCTCCTCCAGTAGAGTGCAGCATAGGTTCCAAATCTTTAACTCAGCGTAAAAAGTTGGGTGTAAAATTCAATGATCTATTTCTTCTGATTGAATGGCTTGAAAGAAACTTTAGATACCTATCTAGATACTTATCTATAATTCTACCGTTGGACTTTCCAGAAATTTTGAATATTTTTCAAAATTATAGCGTATTTCACATTTCAGCTCATTTTAAGATGTGACGTCATCATATTTCTAAATCATAAACCAGATGAGTGACAGACTTTTGCTTGATACCATATTGTAGGCATCCATAAACTATAGTTCTCTTCGAAATTACTTCATGTTGCGTCAAACGGTTTAGAAATTACGATGGTTTCAAGTTTTTTTGAAAATTTTTCTTGAATTCTTGAAAAAAAAGAAAAACATTCTAATTCTAAAAATATTGAAGATTTCAGGAAAGTCCAACGGTAGAATTATAGAGAAATAGCTAACGTTTCCTTGTAGTCATTCAGTTCAAAGAAATGATAGGTCACTCAATTTCACACCGGCCATCTTTAAAGATTTGGAATCTATGCTGTAGAGTGCGCAACAGCGACGGAAAGCTACTGGAGGAGGAACCTCACTTCTCTTCTGCGAATCAGTAGTCTGCACGCAGGCTAGATACTGGGTGGCAGTGGCTCTTAAGATCCAAGCGATGGAAGATGTAGGCCCTGGTGTTCCAGGACAAATATTTTACTTGTTATGTTTATCGAAAGTATTTGTAACTACCATTTAAAGTAAACTTTATGTGCAAACGGCCAATTTTTACTGTTTCTAGATTTATAACATAACGATGAATAAAGTTGTTTTTCATATTAGAATAATTTAACGAAATAGATTTCTTTTTCGGGTTGTACTTTCTTATTGTGTTGTTTTGGTTACTTGGAAACACTTCACGGTGTGCTTGTTGAATGCTTTCAATTTCTAGCCGATTGTGTGCTGTTGGAAGTTTCAGAGAGCAACTAACAACATGGTTTTGTTTTGAAAAATAAAACCATGAGAAAACATATCGGCATGCTTTTCATATCATGAGATACAGGTTCACAGTATGAGGTTCCTGGTAACAACCGAAAAATGAAATGAGATTTTCATAGCAACCTACACGTTTCAAATAGGCCAATCAAGACAGCTTATAGCGCTTTATACCAATTCATACCGGAGAAAGTCCCTTTGTTTGAAAAGTTACTGCAGCAAAATTTAACGCGCTCTAGCTAGTCCATGAAGAAAGAACAGTCGTAGCGCTACCTTGACGGTGGAAGCTAACAGCAACCAGAAGATGTCCCAAAAAATAGTCTTGTTGTTGACCTTTCCTTCAATTTTCCTCCCCCGTAGAGGTTGCAACGTTGACTAACCAACTGCTCCAAGCCCGAT